>OMLP01008018.1:2245-48040 GCA_900302685.1 Spondyliosoma cantharus | reverse complement strand
TACATCCCTTCATCTGCCTCTCTTCTTACCCTGATGGGCCCATCACTCAACGGGGTAAATCTGGACTCATCAGACCACATGACCTTCTTCCATTGGTTCAGAATCCAACCTTTATGTTCCTAGCAAATTGAAGCCTTTTTTTCCGATGAGCCTCACTGATTAGTGGTTTTCTTAAGGCTACACAGCTGTTCAGTCCCAATCCCTTGAGTTCTCTTTGTATTCTGCATGTGGAAATGCTCTTACTTTCAGTGAGTTCTACTGTGGATTTTTTTTTACGGTCTGATTTTACCAAACATTCAAGTGATGATTGTGATCATTCAAGATTTTTTCCGACTACATTTCTCCCTCGAAAATGATAGTTCACCACTATCCTTCCAGGTTCTAATAATGCGCTAGACAGTTCTTAACCCAATTTTAGTAGTTTCTGCATCTCCTTAACTGTTTTCTCTGCTTGATGCATGCCAATAATTTGACCCTTCTGAAACAGAGTAACCTTCCCACTGCATCAGTGAGGGTTGAATAACTTGTTGCTAGCTGAAACATATCAATCACTGCAGTAATTATCCAATGGAAGGCTTTTTACCAATACCTGCTAAGTTAAATTCAGTGTACAATTCCACTAGCTGTTGTCATTGTGCGGTTTTAACATTGTGGCCATATAGCATGTGTAATCATAACTGATGGACCATATCTAGCCACACTGCACTGCAGCATGGGTTTTTTGGTTGTTGTTTTTACATTTATTCAATTCAGTACAATTCAGTACAGCTTTAGAATTGTATGTATGGAAACAGACATACTTTACTTTTCCTCAGGGAATTCTGTTACAGCCCCACTATCTCTTTAATCTACTCCCAAGAGCAAATTTCAGGAGAAAAGACAGACAGGCAGTGTTTGTCTCATGTTGATCAACCTAATCCTGATGTGCATGGCATTAGAAAGGGGTTATTAAGGGCTGGTCGCTCCACTGGCTCTTCCTCTTAGGAAACCACTGAGGTCTTATCTAGAACTGCACACTTCACAAATAGAGACATAACATACATTCTTGGAAATGTAGTTAGAAAACCTACAACCCACTAGGTTGTTTTCAGGGATTGATGGCCACATAATCTGATAAATCACCAGTAGTTGAGACACCTGAGCTATATTCAAGGACATTTCAAGTAGGATCCATACTATATGCCTTTATTCCCTGTTATATGCACAGAGGCAGAAGGTCAAGATTTTTCTCCCTCAGATAATAAAGGGGGCATCTCTGCCGCATATTCCTGGAGCTCAGCTTGTAGGACACCTGAGGGGAAGAGATATGAGCTGGGGAGATTGTGTGTAAATGGCAATATGGCTTTCTGATGGATGAGTAATAACAGAGATTAGCATGTGTGCACACACTCTGGCCATGGCTTTAACACTCCACTCTGTCTGCAGAAAACAAGCCCAATAATATCAGGCATATTTTGCCCACTAAACCCACTAATTGCATCTGCACGACTCCATCAACTATCACACCCTGAAATAATCTCTTTGCATGCAATGTGCTTGATCAGTTTACTGTTTGCACATTCAAGTCTACAGCCTTTTGCATCTAGTTATTTTGTATTCCTTATTATTATTTTACGCACAACTAGACCTCCTAGTTTCTCCTCGTGGTCCACTGAAAAAAAAGTACTGTGAGCTGCATAGAAAGGAAAAGATCAATCACTGGTTTGAGTGGGAAGAATCTTGCAAACGACAGCTATTATGTTGTGCTTTTTATACAAATTATTTTTTTATTGCTAGAATTTAAAAGAATTACATGGATAAAAGTTCAAGTGAAACTCTCGCCAAAATGCAACCTAGGCTTTATTTCTGAATGTATATGAGTCAAACCTTCGGGTAAATGCAGAATTACGACAAAAGACGCACTTGTAAGGTTTACCTAAGCTTCGTTTTCGGGCAAGCTAATTTTGAACAGGAGTGCATGGGGCACTGAGCTAGCATCAAAATCTCTATTTTTAAAACACTAAGAAGGCTCGACACAACATGAAACTTTGCTCGTAGCATCACCAGGGCCTCTACACATGAGCAGGAGCATTGAGAACACTGTGTACACAGTTTACTAAATAGCAGGTTTTTGAACAAACTCACGTTAGCTGCTATGTCTCCGGCGCACAGCCCTCATGGCAGTCAAAAAGTCATTTGCGCTTAGTGCAAGATAGAGCCCTATGGGTGTAACACCTACATAGTGTTGCTTTAATTGTCCACCTTTATGCACACTGACTAGCTTGCCTTGCCTTTTTCTCTCTCCCATTATGTGTCTGCTGCTCTATTGAGTCAGCAGTATGTTTTATAAATAACCACTGATTTTTTTTCATCCTGGATCAGGCTTTCACATAGCAGGTGAGCCTTGTGTAGAGGAAACGTGACATTATTATAAGAAAAGCTACATTTGTTTTTTACAATACTAGTGCATTGTCCGTAGGAAGTATCTATTCCTACAGAAAAGTGGGAGGTTAGGTAGCTTTTTCATGGATGACCAAATGAGGCTGTGTTTGAAGGTGAGTCGTCAGGGATATTATTGGCAGTTTTTGACTATTTTTGATTTATATTTCACATTAAAAACTATTTACCTTGTTTGGTGTCATTATTTTCAGCTCAACCTCACATGTGTGACTGTACAGCTACATTTTGACATACTGTATTAACACAATGGACCTAAAATCACAAAAAAACATAAAATCCGAGTAGGAAAAAGTTTGATTTTTTACTGTGAAAACCACAAATATGTTTAACGAACCATTTTAACCGAACCGCCGACAAAATCCCGGTCCAGCTCGCGCCGCTGCAGGTATAAATCTGCGTGTTTCTTGTTGGACGTTGGTTTGAGTCTGGGCGGTGTGTGGGGGCCTTTAAGGTGGGACGTGGGAGTGGGCTCTGCAGTGACTTCGACTCAGGAGGTGGGGCAGGGGGGTTGGGCTAACGTTAGCAGCTAACCTTAGCTACACACGAACATCCACAGATTCTGATTCCAGCAAAATCCCAGTCTAGCTGCATGGGAGTGGGCTAGCAGCTAGCTACACATGAACATCCCCAGATTCCGATTCCAGTTTGCTGTCCTCGCATATCCGGATCTCCTCAGACCGGAACAGACTCAGTCCGGACTCGTTCAGTCTCATTAATCCACAACAGTCAGTTTAGATGCACAGAATGGGACCGAACCGCCAATCCGGTCCAGCTCACGCCACTGCAGGTATAAATCTGCGTGTTTCTTAAGGTGGGACGTGGGAGTGGGCTCTGCAGTGATTGGCTCTGGTGCGCACGTGGCTCTGGTGTACAGTGATTGGCTCAGACGCGCACTTGGCTACGGTGGCTATGGTTGACAATGCTAGCGGAATTTGTGAAGCATTTATGAAATAATTTATTAACGGTATCTTTGTAGTCCAAACAAAGCCGACTTTGCACACCCTTAAACCGCGCAGCAGCCATGATGAAAATCTCAGGTCAGTCTGATCCTGATCTGCAGAGATATTTGAGGCACACACACACTGACACACAGAGGTTTCTTGCTTTTCTAGAGAGATAATTATTCACTATGTCTGACTATTGTGTTTGACAAATCATTTCCAAATATGTTTTGTTTTTGCTGATGCACCATTAACAGCCAAAGCTCTGGTTAAATAGCAATCATTAGAATTGATTGAGATGGATAAGAGGAAATAAAATGAGATATGTCTTCAATTAGTTATAGTATGCAGTATATGCCCTCTTGTGGCTGTTAAGAGAGCTTGCACTATTTGCAACAAAACACAGTGGGTCCTGTGCTCAGTGCTGGCCTTTTTTTCTGTCCTTATTGTCTCGCTGGGTGTGCTGCCCAGGTGAACATAATGTCATTTTTTCTTTGATCAATAGATGAAAAAGATGGCCTAGCAGTAAGTCTAAAGGAATCAAGTCGATTGGTTGAAGAGGCCAAGGAGAGACAGGTTCAAATGCAAAACAAGCTGAAGGCAATGGAGCAGCAAGTAAAGGTTCTTACACAGAGAGACCAGGAGGTAAGATCTGTACTGACTTTTGATTAAAGCTTAAAGCAAACTACAAGACAGTCTGCAATACATTAGGTTATCTGTAAGCAAGCAAGAAACTAACAAAAACAATTTCTACTTTACCGAATAAAAAAAAAATCTTACATGAAATCATGTAAATATCTCATTGAAAAATTGTGTTCTCAAATAGGCCAACATTGAAACTTTTGACATTAGATGTAGTCTTTGAGTGTCTACAGTAGTTTTGCTATGTTTTCAGAACATGAAGAGGCAGAGGGTGGCAGAAGCTGCCGTGGACAGCATGAAGGGGCAGATGTTGGAGCTCTGTCGCTCTGACACCCTGTCCAGAGCACGGGAGCAGCATGACAGAGACCTTGCTGTCATGAAGGAGCAGCACGACGCTGCACTGTTGACACTACAGCAGAAACTGGACTCGAACTCTCAGGCTCTGAACGAACAGGTCTGAAATGTTACAAGATGCAGCAAAGGGAAATTTAATTAATGTATCATCAAGTTATCCCCAGAAGATAAGTTGAATTCAGACAAATGATCAGATAGAGTCTAAGTCATCTGCAGACATACCAAGCTCCTGTGTTGTTGTTCTGTTTCTTCCAGATTGATGTTTGTCAAGGGTTACAAGAGCAGGTGAAGCAGCTGGAGCGCCAGAGAGAAGAAGAGCAACTGGAGAGAGCCAGAGTCGTCAATGCCCTCACTCAGCGTCTGGAGGAGAGTCAACAACAATGTGCCAAGCTGCTGCACACAAGTGAGCAAAGGGTCAACTATAGACTGCAGCCACATGTTTGTCTTTAATGTATTTGCTAAAACCTGTGTTGGAAGGGAATCACAGGACATTATTGAGAAGTGTGTACTTTTAATTCACTCAATTCCAAATAATGTTTTCTCCAGGTTCAGTGCAGGAGACGACTCAGATGCAAATCAAACTGCAGCAGGCTCAATCAGCCAAGGCACTGAGCGAAAACATGAACAAAGTCTTACAGGTTTACTCTCTGATGCCACTCTCAAAACATCATTACTATTAAGCAAGTGCCTTAAATTGTTTGATTTAAACTTTTGATTCTTTGTTTTTATCCTGAAGGAGGATCTGGCTGATTTGAAGGAGCAGATCACCCTGTATGAATCTGCTGTGAAACATGGTGTTATTGCATTAGACCTGAGCAGTGATTGGGAGAACCAGCTGTCTGACTCCTGTGTGGATTTAGGACTAAAGAAAACAAATGGGAAAAACGGCCTGCTTCACAGGTACACCGTGTGCCTGTGCCTTGTACATTTTCTGATTACCACTTCGATCAATAATCATTCAAATCTAACTCGACCTATATTCAGTACTGCCCTGGCTCACCTGTCGGACTCCAAACTGCCCAAAGATGAAGCTATGCGTTTGCTGCGAGTGGAGATGCAGCGCTGCCTGTGTAGTCTGAAGGGGAAGCGGCAGAAGATCAGTCAGCTGCAGGAGGAGCTCCAGCTCTGTCAGGGTCGAGTGAACGAGCTGCAGACCAAGTTGGATGACGCCGAGCTCAGCTCTTCGGTGGGGGCCCGATCAGACATGAGCTTTAACACTGTACTTGTACAAACAATCTCATAGCTTTTATTCAGAATAAGAGAGTTTGACCCAATTGATTTCTAATTCCAGAAAAAGGGAGATAAAAGGATTGATATATTATATATGCATGTTTCTTGCCAAAAGAAATGTAAAGTATTCAGCAATGATATACAAAAGAAAACAAACAATATTAAAAGCTCTTGTCAATGTACAAATTGTACAAACATAATAAAACTCGTGAATAAATGCATAAATAATAATAAGAGATTAAATGGCTGTAAAACACTGAATCTTTGTTCACAGGTCAGAGAGTCCAGCCAGATGAAACATCTAGACATCACTGGAGAATCTCAGAAAGAGTTCATTAGACTACAGGAAGACAAACAACACTTGCAGGAACAAGTGGAGGTTGGTTGTAGTTTATTTTCACATTGATCATGTCCTTTTCTTTTGACTAAGTAAATATTCATTAGTGTTCTATCTAAACTCTAGTTGTTAGAAAAGAAGAATAAGGAGTTGAAACAGAGTGAGGAGAAGGTGAGGTCTGCCAATGGGGAGCTTTGCAGCAAGATGAGGGAGATGATCCAGGAACTGGACAAAGAGAAGCAGGAGGCATCTGAGAGGTAAGCCACACAGGAGGGAATAACATTATATTTAATGTTTCTTTACCTTAAATGATTGTATTCCTATTAGGGCTACACAGCATTGTATTAAGATTATTTTGATGGATATTAAGACGGTGATATGATTCACAATTGGTGGAAATGATCATTGTTTCACAATATTCATTTTCTTACATCTGAAGAAAAAGATTTGTAGGCCAGGACATCTCTACAGGACCTTTGTCAAAATCTGCTTTTTTGTCTCACAATTCTCATTTTCTTGTCAATTATCTTGCCATTTTGATTTTAATTATTCAGCTGTAATTCTAATACATGTTCATGTTTCTTCATTGAGATCTGAGCGCATACATCAGCAGTACAGGGACGACGTGGTGAACCAGATCCGAACAGAGCTCATGCTGGAACATGACTCTCACGTTGAACAGGTGACCGAACAGCACCAGCAGCAGCTCCAGCAGTTACAGTGAGTCCTCTGCACCTGTCACTGAAAACTTCAGCTATCTGGAAACCTTTGCAGCTCATTTACAGTACTTATTACTTCATCACAGGACCCAGCTGTTTGAGGCCAATGATAAGATGTTGGCCGTGCAAGAGTGTTACTTATCGGTCTGCAAGGAGAAGGACTCGCTGGAAGAACACATGCGCAACAGGGAGAAGGAGGAGGCTTTGATCAGAGAAAATGAGGTGTGTGTGGTATTAAAATGTGTTTACAAGCACTTGTTTACACTCATCAAACTGTAAACATAGTTGAAAATATCAAAATACACAACACTATACACGTAATCACCTGTATTCAACATAGATTACTTGTTGCCTGAGAATGATTTAAGATTTTCTTTTCGTTCCTAGCAAAACACGAGTAAGGAGAGTGATACAGCTGTGGAGAAGCTGAGGGCTGAGCTTGAGGCTCAGCATCAGGCCTCCATAAACCAGCTCAAAGCTCTCTGGTCCAAAGAAAAAGAGACTGAAATCCAGCTACAGGTGGATGCTCACGTAGCCTCGGCCAAGTCTGCTTGGAAAGAGGAACAACATAAGGTAAAATCCTCTGTCCAGCTCCTTCAACTCCTGAATGGTGATTTTATGTCAGACCTGAAAGTTTGTACTGTTTGTATTCAGATGGAGAAGACTTGGGTCCAGAGGCTGGAGGTTGCTAGGAGAGAGAAGCACCGAGAGACTGCTGAGGCATCCTGTCAGGCAGACGACATTGAGGCCAGCAGTGGGACGATTACTGTTGAGGAGCTTGACTCCAGGCTCAGTGCCCAGAAACAGCAGCTGCAGATGGAAGCTGACAAGGTCAAACGCAAAGCTGTGGAAGAAGCCAGGAAACAGATCCAGAGAGAGCTACATGAGAAACACCTCGAAGACATGGCCAAACAGGTCACTGGGGTTTACTTTATAATACTTGTGCTGGTTGGCCAAAGTGCTTTTGCTGTACGTTTTTATAAGTGGCACCAATTCTCAGACTTTGAGATTTTCTTCTCCTTTTATATTGCACACCACTTGTCCAACATGCTCTATTTCGTGCCTTCATCAGGAGTTGAGTCAATTAGAAGTGGACATAAATGTGCTGGTGTTTTCAGGTTGAAGGTGCAGTAACGAGGGCCTACAATCGCTGGATTGAAGATTTGACCTCATTACCAGAATACCAAGCCTCTCTCCAAACTGAGAGGGAGAAATGGGACGAAATACAAGAAAAACAGACAAAACAACAGGTATGATGTGGTTTAATTTTTGGGAGTTTAAAAGTGGAACTGCTGTGAATTGGGTTTTCTTTTTTTATTAATGTTGGATCTATTTTGAAATATATGTGTCAGGTGTCCCAGGCCCTGAGGGAGGCAGAGGGGCAGTGGCATAAGAAGCAAAAGAACCAGCTTGAGGAACAGAGCTCAGGATCCCATAGAGTGGAGGCGCTCCAAGAGGAGGTGGCAGCTCTCCAGACTCGGCTAGAGCAAGTGAGGAGAGAGCAGGCTGCCCTGCTGAAGGCTGAGCTGGCCGGAGCTAGAGCGGCCTGGAACCGAGACAAACAACAGGAGATCTCTGTCATCCAGGTCCGCAGTGAGCAGGTGAACCAAACCAAGCTCCAAGAGCAGCGCAGGAAGCTGGAGCAGGCTTTGCAGCAGGCCAGAGAGGACTCAGACCTCGAAAAGAAGGAGCTGCTCCTGCAGATGGAGGCCAAACTACAACAGACTCTAGGAGCCCGAGAGGAGGAATGGAGATGTCAGCATGCAGAGCAGGAGCAGGCCCAGAGACTGCAGATGAGAGATGAGTTACGAGCAGAGCTTCGGACTAGTCTGGCAGAGGTCCAGACACAACTTCTCAGGGATCCCAAAACAGATCAGCAGGGCGCTGAAGGCATCAGGAGTACCAGCGGGTCCATGTCAGAGGACACAATAACAGAAATCATCAGAACATCCTGCAGAGATATAGTCAACAGAGCAGTAAATCAAGCTAAGAAGGAATGGAAAAAAGTGAGTTAAAATTTGATTATCTATTGTCGTAAGATAAAGGGATTTTATGTTGAGTGACTGGTTCTGCTCAGTGATCCATGTACTCAGCAACAGAAGGATAAGGTAACCGGGTTGCAACACAAGTACTCACACCAAATGATTACATCCAACCCGAGTTGGGTTTACAATGATTACAGCAAGAAGGGGGGGAAAAATACTGCCCACACACTGAAACTTACAATCTCGCAAGTTTTTTATGAATGAACCTTATAACCTGTAAGTGTAGGTCAGTGTGGGGACAGCCTGTCCTTTTCCTTTAAATGAGAAGTACTTCCATCATGACATGATGTAGTTTAGAATTAACTTTTGTCTGAATGTGCTGTTTTTATTATATTCTGTTTTTTCTGTGGTACAATGTGCCTGAGTGGCTTTTTCCTTTATGGCTTTTCATTTATGTCCCCGCAGATAAGTGAGGAGAGAGTGGGCCGTGTGTTAAAAGAAACACAGCAACAGCATGAGAGAGAAATGGACAGGATGCAAAGTATGTAACATGCTCTTATTGTCTCTTCACTAAGCTGCAACAGTATTAACATTTCTTGTCATGATATCATCAAAATGTGCTTAAAACTTTTAAAATTGCCCTTAAACATACTGGAATCACTTACCTGACATTTTTGTCAACAATCAAATGTGTTTAATCCATCACACATTTTTTTTTTTTAAGTTAACATCCTTTTTTTCATGAAAGCAAACAAACTGTTCAGAGAGCAGAACTTGATGTTGGTCACAGAGTTGATAGTACAAATTGGGGGTTTGGTTCACAATGCAAACACCTGTCTTTGACAGGTCAACTCATCTTCCTGTCACACTTTAGTTATGGACCCAAAGTATTTCTGTTTATTTTTTTGTGAGGGATACAATAATCAAGCCATGGTGACAAGGTTAGGTTTTTGGCTCCCCCCCATTGGTAATTCCAAATAAATGAGGAAATCGGCGCCGGACTTTATGTTATGTAGATAGACAGCTCACAGACACTCATGAGGATATTCACGATAATCCAAATAATGGAAATTCACCAGGATCAACTAAGCCTGTGTGTTGTTATAACATCATCTGCAATGAAATCTTGTATTGTCCCATCTCTAGCTGAGAATGATAGAATCTTAAATCCATATAACATGCTGTATTAATTGTTTTGATTAGACTATATCATGTGCCCATCGACAAGTTTAGTTTACATGATGATTTTGTCCTCTAGACTCTTTGTCCCAGCGGAAGGATCAGACTCGTTGTAGGAAGGAGTGCACTGAGACTGTAAGTAAGCTGCAGAAGAAGAATCAGGAGTTCCAGAGACACTTGGAGAAAGCCTGTCGACAACTGCAGCACAGTGTTCGAGAGAACAAAACGGCCCTGCAGCAGCTGAAAGGTATTTTACTGGAACAAAAATGTTTCTTAAATGTAATTTCAATAAATTGTCTCAACCTGCACCGTATCTGTATGTCTGTGTTGATGGTCAACAACTGTTTACTGTAGATGAGCATGAGAGCAGCTTACAGAAGGCAAAGGAGGAGCATCTGCAGCAGCTAGAAGAAGTGAAGAGGGCCAAAGAATCCTCAGGGTTTGTGTTTATTGTTACATTCCAAGTTTGTCAACACTTCAACAATAATAAGCATCAGTAAAACTACGCCAGAAAATGAACTGCTTTTGTTTACAGGAGTTCTGAAAACCAGCAAAGTCTTCAGCAAGGACTCGAGGAGATGAAGCAGCAATACCTGGTGACTGTAGAGAAGATCAGAGGTTGGTAATGGTGCTGACTTTTGATATACCTGTCTGTCTTTAAGGATTCCAACTCATCAGCTTTTACTAATGTTTCTGCACCATAGATGATGTTCTGTACCATATGATGTATTTGTTACTTTTGATGCAGGCTTGCGTGTTTGTGCATCAAATGTCACCAAATCAAGTTCTCGTTCGTGCGAAATGAAAAGCACAGATCATAACAGTGTCTAATATGGCAGGAGACATGCTGCGTTACCTCCAGGAGAGCCGGGAGCGAGCAGCCGAAATGATCCGCAAGGAGGTGCAGAGGGAAAGGCAGGACACCGCCAGAAAGATGCGGCGCTATTATCTGACCTGTCTGCAGGAGTTACTGGAGGACGGAGGAAAGACTACAGGGCAAGAAGTTGTAATTGTTCTAAACTTGTTTGCTTGCTTCATCATGGCTCCTCAGGCTAATTGTGTTGATCTTTCTGTCCTCTGCAGGGCTGAGAAGAAAATAATGAATGCAGCGAGCAAACTGGCGGCCATGGCTAAAGTGCTGGAGACGCCTATCAAGAGTAAATCTGTAAAGAACTTCAGTTTACAAAGTGAGTCCTGTTATTCAGAGCTGCTCTACTGTCGATTTTGTGTTTGTTTCAAAATATCAATGTGGTGTAAATTGGTGGTTTGTATTGGCAGGTGGTTTGCCGGCTGTGTTACCTCCAGGTGGACACGCAGGTTGCAGTAATAACCCATCAACACTTCCTGAGCTTCCTGACATAAGGCCAGAGGAGAGATCCAACAGGGAAAGGACTTCTGCTGATTCAGAGCAGAAAAGAAATGCTGCAACAAGAACTAAACCTTTGAATCACCGGGACGTTTCTGCTTCTGGGAAGGAGGCGTCCACGGCGGATGCGGGGCTGAAACCCCAATCAGCTGCTCACAAACACATCCGCTCTTACAAACCTTCCCAAGAGATGACTTCACCATCCCAGGTAGATTTTGTCAATGTGTCTGTGAGGAGTAAAAACAGAGAGCTGTACCTGCAGGGAGTGGACAACCAGCCCAACTCTGAGCGAAAGAACAAACCCTTCCTCATCCAGGAGGCTCCTGTCAGAGATGAGAAACGCACCGACTGGAGTGTGACCAGCAGTGACTCAGACGCGGGCTTCTCCTACCCGGGAAGGAAAGTCGAACCAGTGAAGCCGTTCTCTGTCTCTGCTGAATCCGACAGTAACCTGGGAGAGTTTGGTGGCCTCACCCCAGATGTTTCTGACGTGACTGTTTATAATGAAATCGCCAAGAAGACGCCTCACACCCAGACCTTGAGCCATGCAAAGATGAGCACACACAGAGAGCCCACTCCTGGCTCTGAGGCTGAGAAGCAGCATGGAGTTTGTTTAAGGCCTCTGTTCTCTGAGCTGAGACAGCGGCAGCAGGACAGCGGCTTTGACAGTCCGTTCTACCAACAGAAATGACCTGACAGTTTCAGTTCCCCCACTGAATAGTGCCTTTAAAAGAGTGTATAAAGTTTACATGATGTAGAACAGTGTTTGTGTTACGTTAACATTGTTTAAGGAAGAGTTTGACCTATTGGGAAATGATTTGCTTTGCTGATTTGAGGTAGATGAGAAGAGCTCGTGTCTGTGGAGTAAATTTGAAGCTACAGCCAGAAAATGTTAGTTTAGCTTGGCATAGAGACTGAAACACCACCTGTTAAACTCTACATACTACTGAGATAAATCTTCTCATTTAACGCTCAACATGACGGTATACATAATATCAAACTAGTGCCTTGATTCTGTTACATTTTGTCATTCTCTGGTCTATATAATCTCACCTGACGAGATAGTGACTTCAACAGCAGAACATTTAGTTCTGTAAATATTTGTTTGTATCTTTCGGCCTCTCACACTCCTTCTCACATTTCAGTCTAGCTTTAAACATTTAGCGGCAGGTCCTGCAGCCTCAAAGAAAAAAACATCTATATAAAGGTGTTTTTGTTCCTTGTAAAGGAAAGGTGTGAGTTATGATTAACACCTTCGTTTTTGCTTCTCTGACATGTCAGTGGTGTTTTTTCTGCAATGGTGCGTGCTTAGAAGTGATAGCTTCATCACGGATAAGTGCAATTCAGTTTAAACGTTTTTCAGGGTACAAAATCATATCCCTGCCCAATGTGTAATTGTTAACTTGTGATAAACTGAATAAGAGATATTGGCAGCACAAAAGTGAGTGCGAGATAAGATTCATGCAAAGCTTATCTCACTCTCTCTCTCTTCTGGGATTAGTAGGATTTCGATTCCAGTGCGTCTGTGTTTTTATATTTGAACTGTTTTATATGACGTTATTGAGATATGCTGTGCATAGATTATATATTGTTTTTATATATTGGTTTAATTAATTTTAATAAATGTTATCTTATTGCAAACTAAGAAGGAATATTGTGTTTGTTGTATGAGAGCTGAGCCTCTCTAATCCTGTGGAATATCGGCCCAATAATTTGTCTTTTCATAACGAAAATAACCGTTAATTGCGTCTTTACTCTCGCCTCTCTCTCCCTGTTCTTCTATGGCTTTATCACTATTCCTAGTTTCATATTATTTGAAAGAGGGAACCGAACAAGTGAGCACATACAGTATTTTATATTCGTTAAATCGATTTGTGTAGAAGCCGATTTAAAAGGGGGGAAAAGATCAAAACTAACCTTAACGGAAAAATTAGATAGTTATAATAAACTGTATTAATTCAGCACCTTTTTAAAAACAGAGTTTACAAAGTGCTTTGACAAACGAGCAACAGCAGGAAACACAGGAAGACAATATTACAGAATGAAAACTCAATAGTCAAACCAAACACAGGGCAGTCGAGTCTAACACAGGAAGGACACCAGAAAGTCAGCACGAGTAATTAGAAGTAAAAGGAATAGAAGTGATGAAACAGGCAAAATCACTGAAGGAAAAAAAAGGAGAAAATTCTGAGATAAAGTTAAGAATAGGAATTGGGAGATAAAAAGTCAAAAAACATCAAAATGATGTGATAAAAGGTGAATTTATCACATTTCAACTTTTTATCTCATCATTACTTTTTTTTTCTAGCAATTTCGACTATTCATGGCATGATTCTGATCTATCATGGGATTAGCCTTGATTTTAAAAAGTAAAAGTTTAAGATTTGCTCCTCCTGCTCTATGAACTTCACTCCTAACTTCTCTTTGCTGGACAGACAGTAACTCTCCACAGATCCAGACACGCCGCTGATCCTCAGAGAAAACAAAAACATGCTTGTCCGGGTCGTGTTTGCCGCTGTGCCTTTTGTCGTCCTTTTATTCCGCTTCCCTTACTTTTTCCAGGATGTCCAACACATCCTAACGAAGTTATACACATCGCGCCTCGTCCTGAAATTCATCCAGACTAATTACTTCATCCAGGACCGGTTCTCGGTTCCTCCTCTTCAGAGATGAGATGTTCACGGACGCGGACGAGCTCAGCAACAAGGCTGCGGGAGCGTTCCTGCAGGGCGGACTGAAGGGCGACACGGCCGCGCTGCTCCTCGGGAATGAGCCGATGTTTGTGTGGCTCTGGTTGGGTTTGATGAAGGTCGGATGTTCTGCTGCTTTCCTCAACTACAACATCAGATCCAGGAGCCTTCTGCACTGCTGCAGCGGGGCCAATGGTGGCAGCCGAGGGTGAAGTCTGCGCTCACATCTGCTCCAGTAGTGTCATAAGTGGAAACACTGTTACTTTAGTTTAGTGCACAAAGGAGCAAAAGTCTGTACTTCATGGATGTGGTGAGCAGTAAAACAAATTTGCGAATTTATACAATTTAAACAGGTCAGCTAATTTCATACTTTTATTAGGGGGTCCTTGTAGAAACGCCAATATTACCCGAGTGCACCGCTGGACTGGCCGGTGGGCCGATGGTGATTTTGGGCCTGGCTTTTATTTTATTTTATTTCATTTATTTATTTATTTATTTTACTAATGGTACTAGTATTAGTAGTGGTATTAGTCATGATACCTATTGGTACACAAAACTGGTAGATCGGCCCATTAATCATGATTGATTCTGGGCTGGACCAATTACAGCCGAGGGCTAATGCTCCCTCTTGTGCTTCGGCTGTCAATCAATCAATCATACATACAAAGAGAGGAGATCACGAACATGGAGAACAGCAAGAAGCGGAGAGGAAGCGCGGAAAAAAAGTTAGAGCTAAAAAGAGACGAGTCCTTCAGGCAGATGCTGCCAAATGTATAAAAATAACACAGATGTTTGCTGGTGGCGATGGCGGAGCTTCGTCTTCAGCAGCGGCAGCAGCAGCATCCGAAGCAGCCGCAGGTAGTGAGAGCGGAGGTGGCCGTCAGGTGAACTTCAGGTATAAAGTGATGAACTGCAGTTTACCTGGGTCAGATATGTATCAAGTTTGGGTGTAGTTTATTGTCGTTGTGCTTGCTAACTCTTAAATGTATCAAAAGTACAAGTAAATGTAATTATACATATAGCTACATGTATCTACATTTATGTTTACACACTGGTTGACGGATTATTATTTATTTTTTATTTTTTTTGTGACCGCTGATGCAGCAAACAATCTGAAAAGTAACTGAAGTCTAATAAATTTAGTGGGGTAAAAAAGTACAATATTTACCTCCACTCCACAACATGCAGTGGCGTGGAAGTATAAGGTAGCAGAAAATGGAAGTACTCAAGTAAAGTACAGAACAAGTACAACCTATACAAATAGTACTTGAGAAAAAGTATTTTAGAATCTGATATATGATATATTTAAGTATAATTTCTCTTTGTCTTATTTCCTGCCAATAAATGAAATGAAGTATATAAAGTACAAGTAAATCATACATATTTAAATGCATGTATAAAACGCTCTGCCTCGATCGATTATTTATCCAGTTTTCTTTTTTTTTCTGATTCCATTTATTTAATATCAGTGTGTCAAAATGTTGCACTTTGGCTCTGATGCAATATTTAATCTGCAAGAAACTAGTAACAAAAGTTATCATGTAAATGTAAATCAGCAGCGCAGCCGCCATTCCTGCTCCCACTGAGCCCGACGTTTGTTTTCTGATCCCTCGATTACAGTCGGCTTCTCTCGGTCTGCTTCCGAGACGAGCCGAGCTTCGTCTCAATACAGGCTTGTGTTGAGGGGCCCGGGATGGTTTTCTATAACTCGTAGTTTGGCCCCTCCCCACACACTACAGCAGCTCAGTGAGAGGACTTCAACCCACCACTGGCTCAGATTGCATATTTATGACCAGGGTTGCCATGTATGGAGTCTCTGTAAATAACAGTGAGGTTATTACACAGGCGTGTAGGATGAATCTTCTGTAAACCAAAGATGAAGTTACTCTAACTTTACGCTGATTAGTTCACAATAAGTATTACCACTTAATGAATGTTAATCCACATTCAGGCCTCGTTGTATACATTAAGCCGACTGGGTTTCAGTTACATAAAAGTTTGTTTATGCGATTGTATTAATATGTAAATCTGTTGATCTTTTTTTTTTTAGTTTATGTAACTAGTGTTAATTCTGTTATATACACTCTACTCAAAGTTAATTAGGGATATTGGGATATGGGCGCATGTGCATGTATGTGCAATAAAAGTCAAATGAAATGTTTCGCATTATTTTTAGTGACCAAAAATATTCACAGAACACAAAATAAAAAATCAGCTATGTCACAGAATAAACAATCAAGTTAAACACTAAAATATCCCGATATTCCTCAGTAATGTTGAGGTGTGTATATCAATGCATTAATTGTCTGTGCGTTAATGTTCATTAACTGATAATCTTGAATGTGCAATAAAGAAATGAACATCTGTTGAATTCATACTTCACACAAGTCACCAGTGTAACTTCAAACTGCTGCTAACGTCTCCTTGCATGTGTGCAGCTACCATTAGCTTGTTAGCGCAGTTAGCCATGCAGCTGGTGGAAGTGTTGGTGTTTACACAGTGAGTGCTGGCTGGGAAAAAGAGGTTTTCAGGCACGGGGCTAGCTGGTTAGCATGCTAACTAGAGTAGAGTCTCTGCAACACAACACACAGCCGACTTTGGCATAATGTCAAGGCTAAATACTGACTTTAGTTAAGTTCCCCGCAAACATGTAGTCCTCAGGGAATGTTCCCTAAAGGTTATTCTTGTAACATTTAAACAACTTTATAGGAATGTTCTTTAAAGGTTATTTTTTACAAAAACCTTAAGAGAAACTTTAGGAAACATACCTTATAGGTTCTGTGAGAGTTTTTTGTGTAGCCTTGAGAAAACATTCCCTGAGAGTTCTTAGAAGGTTAATTTGTTTTACGGTCAGAGAACCCTCAGGGAACGTGTTCTATAGGTTGTTTTGTGCAACCTCTAAAGAACGTTTTGGGAACATTCCCTGTGGATTCGCTAAAGGTTATTTTTGTGTAAACACGAGAGAACCTTTAGGGAACGTTTCCTCACAGTTCCATACAGATCATTTAGGTGCAGCCTTGAAAGAACCTTTAAGGTGAGTTCCCTGAGGACCCTCTTAAGGTTATGTTTTATGTAACCTTGAGAGAACCATTAGAGAATGTTTATTAAAGGTATTTTTTACAAAAACCTTTAGAGAACCAGGGAGGGTCCTGTGAACCTTATTCTATGCAACCTTCAGAGAACCTTTAGGGAACGTTCCCTGAAGGTTCGATTGTCTTCTGGTTTTCAGTGTTTTAGATGAATTTCTTCCATATTGCCCCTTTAATTCGTCAATAAACAGGGATTCTTGTTACTTCCGGCCACATCAGCCAGTTCATGCACTAAGTCATCACGAGTCACGCATTAGCTGAGCATTAGGCTGCTCAGCGGATGATTTGAACCCCTGTTCAGTCTCCATGTTGCTGTCAACACTTGATGTCATTCAGAAAAAACAATACGCGGAAACAAGCTGCAGTTTTCTGCCTCGACCTGGAGGTGTCGCAGATTCAAAATCAGTGTTTCTCACGCTCGTCACTTTGTTTAATCACTTTTCTCTCACTCGGGCACGAAAGAAAAAAGACTGAACCGGGAAACAGGAGGCCAAAACAACGCGAGAATGACAGAGAAATGCGTGGAAAACAAGTGGAAAACAGCGGATCTGGCAACTTGGAAACTCTCCGGAATGAAGGAGGGGTCGGCGGGTCGGAGGTGAGCACCGCCCCGAGCTGAACTTTGTCACAAATATCCTGCTCTGCTGTGTTTGTGCCTCCCGTGCCTCTCACTGACGGATGCCTCCGGTGCGGTTCGGGCTGTAAACATGTTCATCTGGTTCACGGTTGTTGCGGGACTGGCGATCCTGTCCCTGTCCTTCCTGAAGACCCTGTTCCCGTACTTATCCGAGGACTGCACATACATCATGAGGAGCATTAAACTGGGAATCAGGCTCGTCAAGTACAAGAAGATCAAACCCTTCTACAGCATCCTGGACTGCTTCTTGGATGCAGCGAGGAGGCATCCTAGTAAAACCTTCGTCAAGTTCGAAGGTCGAAATTACTCTTATGGCGAAGTGGACAAACAGAGCAACAGGACGGCCCGAGCCCTGCAGGCTGCAGCCGGGCTGAAGGAGGGGGAGCCGGTCGCCCTGTTCCTGGCCAACGAGCCCAGTTTCATTTGGACTTGGCTCGCTTTGGCCAAGCTGGGCTGTCCGGCGGCTCTGCTCAACTTCAACATCAGATCCAAGTCTCTGCTGCACTCTTTCTCCTGCTGCGGGGCCAAAGTGATCATCGCCTCTGCAGGTAATCTTCCATATTCACCCACTGACGCGCGTGTTTGCAGCTCCGAGGTCCAAAGTCTCCTCTGCGACTCATTGACAATGATGGACTTCACTCGAGTATTTCCTCTATCCTGCTTTATTCTTAAACTTTGCTTCCTTTTTTTTTTTTCCAGTGAGTGTTGCTCTTTTCTGCCTCACAACATTCGATTTGAAAGGTGTAGTAACTTTTCAAATTAAGATTTTTAAACTTTGCTGTTAAAATTAGAGTTTAAAATAGTTCTGCAACACGCAGTCAAAGGTCAAAACCAGCGATTCCCAGTAACATGTGACTCCTCACAGAGAAGCATCGGCTCCTAACTGGGGCTCCTTGTTTTTGTTTCCAGTGTGGTTAAAAAAAAGTTAGTTAATTAGGAATATTTAAATGCACAGATCTACTGTGTACTCAGTGTTGTCAAAAAGAAGGCCATCCTTGAGAAAAAGTCAATAATAGTAATAATAATAATAATAATAATAATAATAATAATAATAATAATGGATTGGATTTTTATAGCGCTTTTCAAGACACTCAAAGCGCCTGACAGGGTCCCAGGTTCCATTCATTCACACTCAGTCATACCGGTGGTGGTAAACTACAACAGCTGCTCTGGGGCAGACTGACGGAAGCGTGGCTGCCATTCAGCGCCTATACCCACCTCAAACATACAGCAGTCATACACGTTCACACAAGGCAAGGTCGGTGAAATGCCTTGCCCAAGGACACAACGACCAAGGGCAGGGATCGGACCGTCGACCCTCCGAACATTGGCCAACCCGCTCTACCACCTGAGCCACGGCCGCCCCTACAATGTAGTGGAGTCGAAGTATTCAACTACAGCACAGGTACCTCAAAATTGTACTTAAGTACCGTACTTGTAGTCACATTTTATCCTCTCACACGTGCAGCGTATCCCTGAAATGTTCAGGAACATTTTCAGCCTGGGGTCGTGTGTGAGTGTGAGCAGGGATCGATATTCAGGGAAATCTGTGGAGGAAAGTGACGCTACAGCTGTGTTGTGAATGAGTCATTATCAGTTCCATCAAAGAGACATTTTCTCTTTCTTCTCAGTTTTAATTAAAAACAGTGTTTGAGGCACAACAAGGTCAAACTTTAATAATTCACTTGAAACAAACATTTGAGAATATTTCAAATGGAAATGAGTACAAATGTGTGTAGCACAGGGCTGGACGACGACATTGTAATATTCGCAGGCTGTATTGAGACACACAACCTAATATTTGTGACCAAATAGCTCGATATCATTATTGAGACGCCGCTGTAAGGATCACTGTAGGTGCTTGAATATTAACACAATGAGATTTTTTGATAGATAATCATCAGTAATGTGGATATAATGACAAAAGTGGGTAAAGGCAAGTATGAGAATAAGTATAACAGTCTGGTAAGTTAAAACAATGACATCACTTTTCTGTAACTCAGCCTTTAAAACCAGGAGAAACACAACACTTTTGACACAATATGAAGATATCCCAAAGTGTCGTGTCCTGATAACAATATAAGAATAATCTCACGCCGCCCTCAGTTATCTTGTGACCTTCTGAAGACTGAAGTCCAAAAGAAGCTCACACACTGATGCATCACTGTTAGTAATCTTATAATAACATGTACTAATATATCAGTCGCAGGGGCCAATTGTCAACACTGAGTACTTTTACTTTTGATACCAGACTCAGAATTTTAATATTTAAAATATTAATTAGGTAAAAATACAAACTCAGAAATATTTATCTTATCCGTAGCTAAATAAACGAGCTGTTCTCAGAGGAAAATAAGGTCCAGGACACTGTTTGAAGCTAGAAAGGTGGCAGGGTCCGCCACATGTAAACAAAGTAAAACAGTTAGAGAGTTTGTTAGCTCCCAGGCATTTTGATTGTTTCAAAAAGAAATGTACACATTTGCACACATACAATGATTTCACAAGGTCACAACATGAATCACAACAAGGGCCGGAGTGACCAGCCTCAGAATGAACTTTGATCTGGACTGAGGTCTGTTTGTGTCGCAGTCACCTTCAGAAGAAATGCCCTATAACACACATTAGGAATAAACAAGCTGACACAGAATAAAGTGAAGTAATCAAGTGTTTAAAACTAGATTTTGACACAGAACCTTAAGAGACACCTCAGAAGGTTCTTCTGTCGTTTATTTGTTTATGTGCTGGGATGCCCGTTAGCTGTAGCTACTCTTCCACAGGGCCACACTTTAAAAAGAACATACATACGTATAAAAAACATTTATTTAAAAAGATATATTAGTCATCACAGTCCACACGTCACACAACCACCACTCAAAATCTTTTACTGTCTTTTATTTTTCGTTTTATCAATTGATGATAACATTATTTATTAACATTGTCTGTTTATTATAAATTCCTGAACTCCTTGCCATGTTTTAGTTTAGTTTATTGTATTTCATTCTTATTTGATATATTACTCATCTGTCTTGTTGTCTAGTATGTGTGCACGGCAAACTGTTCAAACAAATTGCTCCTGGTGGGATTAATAAAGTTGTCTGAATCTGAACATTTAAAAAAATAAAAAATAAAAATACATTAAACATTATTGCCCACACACACAAAAACATACAATACACAACACACATGTCAAAGTAGGACCACTTGTTATGCACAATAACATACAAATATGGTTTTGCATGTAAAATAAAGGTGAAATAACATAAATAAAATAATAGTGTTTCTATTTGCATCATTTAACTCCTCAGACAGTCACACATGAGAACATGTGTTGATTTCACCACAGTGTGACGAAGACAACAGCTGATAATATTATGTCATCACCTGGCGCTAATCTCCACAGGACAAACAAAGACTTAGATAACACAACAGTTACCACATGTTCAAATGTTTGATCACTCCTCTGTTCTGTTAATTCGTACCAATCCCTGATATAAAAACCGGAGCGATGTGAGCATTCAGAAGAATTCAGACCAGGAAATAAATGTTCACCATAGGATCTCATATTTATGTCATCATCCAACAGCTTCCTCAACAATGTTATCTTAAACAAAGAACTAACCCGTTTACTCTCCCACATGGTTTGTCAGTGTGCTTTACACTCAGTCTTGAGGACTTAGGTCAGTTGAGGTAAACAAAAAGAGCATTGCAATCTGAAACCTCCCCACACTCATTTCACGACTGAGCTATGCATCCATGTGGGCCGGAGTCTGCACCATGTGCTCGTGTGCCATAGGGACCTGAGGCAACACGATACAGGCCCCCAGCTGCATTGCGCAACCCAGCACTCCCAACACATTGTGTAGAGCTGAATGCCTCTCTGTGTTTGCAGAGCTGCAGGATGCCGTGGAGGAGGTTCTACCGACGCTGAGAGAGCAGGGTATCACTGTGTTCCTCTTGTCGGAGACCTGCAGCGTCCAGGGCATCAACACTTTACTGGACAAGATCCCCCTGGCCTCGGATGAGCCGCTGTCCAAGGACCTCAGAGCTAATGTCAACATCAGGAGCACTGCCCTGTACATCTACACGTCAGGCACCACAGGTACGCCAGGAAACTCCTCTGAAAACATCCACTGGCACAGTGAAAGTCTGCACTGACATCAAGGAGGTTATACCTAGTTGTACGTTTATTTAGGGAAGTAATGCAATCTATCACAGATTTGTAGGAGTTATGTGTCTGCTTTTTAATGAAAATGTGACAGAAACAAAAGGCTTAAAAGCTCGATCACAATAAGTGAACAAAATTCTCTCTTTCTTTAGGTTGTGTTTGATCAGATACATCAGAATGTTAATCTTACAGCAACATTATGTAGAAATTGGCATTTTTGTGTGGTTTAGTGGCCCCCACAGTTTGAGTGCAACACCACTGTCGTAAATACAAATCCCAGCTCTTTAACTATTTGTCAGATGTAATGTAGGTGCTAACTACAAACAAAACTCATTACATCATAACAGTGTTATGTGTTCAAAACGTGTGTGTTGAAGTTGAAGCTGTTATTTTAGGGTCTAAAAGTTGCATAAAGCTGCTTCGACATCGACTTTGCAGTTGTCACAGCAAAGCTGTCTTGTTCCGACTGCGACTGTCATTTTTAAATATCACCAATGAAACAAATATTACATTTATTTCTTTTGGGGTGCATGTTTTGCTGTTTGTTGTCACTATTCTTTATATATTAAAGGTGCAATTTGTACGAATTTTAGTTGAAGACATTACATTTCTAGAATATGAGGAAACAGTTTTGACGTTAGAACGTCTTGCGTACTGTGTTGGAGACATCTAATGAAGCTAATAAGCTGCTAGCCCCGTCCCGACCCCATCCAAAGCTCCTGTGCTAGCTGTGTGTACACCAACACTTCCCTGGTGTGCTCAGCTCCAAGTCCTGTCTGCTAGCTAAACGGCTAACTGAGCTAACGGTACAGTAACTAGCAGTTACGCTGGTGATATGCTGCACTCTTTCTGTTTTGAGTATGAATCAGACAGGTGACTAATCCTTACATATTGCACCTTTTTAAAAGTGGTTGTCACTGATGGCAACCAGAGGCCAAGAACTGGTGGCCAATTACAAGCTGGCGGCTGTCAGTGTCCTAGTTAAAACATACCAGGAACAGACACTTGAGAAGTCCCTGTAGATGTTTTGCTACTCGATACTAACTGTAGCTGCTGTGTTAAAGAACCTGAGTTGATTTATTATTTTGACCGTGGCAGGTCTGCCCAAAGCAGCTGTCGTCACCCATGAGAGGGTTTGGGCGGCCTCCTTCATCCAGGCGGCATGTGGAATCACAGCAGATGACATCTTCTACATCAACCTACCTCTCTATCACAGTGCAGGCTTCCTCATCGGGATGGTCGGAGCCATCGAGAGAGGTAATGACCTCCTTAATCCTTGAAGAACTAAAGCACTGACACACCTGGTTTGGGTTACTTTAGAGGTGGTGGTGTACGCTTACACTCAGACAAAGGCTGTGCTTTATGATGCAGGTATGACCATTTTTCTGAGGAGAAAGTTCTCCGCCTCTCAGTTCTGGGACGACTGCAGGAAGCATGATGTGACAGTGATGCAGTACATCGGTGAAACAATGCGCTACCTCTGCAACTCTCCCAAGGTAAAAAGAATCCTTTGGGTTAAATAAATTAAGTATCGTCCTGGTCCGTTTTGTAATCTGAGTCGATGTGGCTCTTTGCAGAAAGACAACGAGAAGAACCACAAAGTGAGAGTCGCCATCGGCAACGGGGTCCGAACAGACATTTGGTCAGAGTTCGTAAATCGCTTCGGGAACATTCAAGTCAGAGAGCTGTACGCTGCCACAGAGGGAAACATCGGCTTCATCAATTACACGTCCAAGATCGGTGCAGTGGGGAGAGTCAATTTTGTGCACAGGGTGAGTAGACGATCTGTTGTTTTGAGCCACGATAGCAGCACTGCTCTGAGGACAGTAAGCTTCACTGTGTCAGTCTGGGACTGAAACGTCTATCTCCTGAAATCCTGTAATGACATTCTTGGTTTCCGGTGGAATAATCCCAGTGACTTCAGTGATCCCCTGACGTTTTGATGCAGCGCCGCAATATAGTTGACATTTTTGATCTTGAGTGTCTCTCAACAACTATTCAATGGATTACCTTAGTAAGCAGTTTTCTTAACAAGTTCATGGTCTCGCTACGAGAGCTCGTCCTTAAGTTCTAAGTCAGATCTAATCAGGATGCAGTATAATATGATACAGTAGGGCACGATGTGATACGATAGGATGCGATACGATAGGATGCGACACAATATACTTTACTCTCCCATTGAGGAAATCATTCTCTGGCTCAGTGCTTCTGCATTATACTGTCTTCAAACCACAATTGAAAATAGAGGCATAGAAATGCGTGTCTTCCTCAGCCTCAGCTCCTCGCTCAAATATGGTCTCTTCTAGCTCCAAAACACCAAGATGACGACAGGCCATAATGCCAAACCGGAGTCTTTAAAATGATAGTCCACAAACTAATGCGTTTACACCTGATGCTGATGTTAGCATTTAGCTCAAAGCCCTGCCGTGTCCAAGTCCGTCCTCAGAGAGCTGCTGGCATGGCTTAAAACTTTTGTTAAAACCAGCAAATCTGAACTTCCTCAGCTGTAGTCTGTTATTCATAAACACTACACCGTTAACTTTTTGATTCTCCTCTCTAGTTTTTCTTCCCCTACACTTTGATCAAGTTTGACATTGAGAAGGAGGAGCCTGTCAGGAACTCTGAGGGTCTGTGCATCGAGGCAGCCAGAGGTGGGTCACTTTAACAGGTGGAGACGTACCTGTGTATCACCGGCAGCAGTGCCAGTGTTGTTGTCTATAGCGTCCAAACTATAAAGCAATTAGTCGACTACAAAGTCATCGGCAGATATGCTGATAATCAGTTCTCAAGCTAACTGGTTCCATCTTCTCAAATGTGTAAATGTGCTGCTTTAATCTGTTTCATTTAATGTAAATGTATCATGGTGGGGCTTTGATTGATCGAAGGTGTCACTTTGGGTCTTGGGGAAAACCGATGTGCATTCTTCATGTGTCTCGTCAGGTGAGACGGGACTTTTGGTTGGAAAGGTCACTCAGAGGTCTCCCTTCGTTGGGTATGCGGGCAACAAGCAACAGACCGAGAAGAAGAGGCTTCGCGACGTGTTGAAAAAAGGCGACTTGTACTTCAACACCGGAGATTTGCTTCGGTTTGACGAGGAAAACTTTGTCTACTTTCAGGATCGAGTCGGCGACACTTTCAGGCGAGTCGTGACTCATTTTGTGTCGATCTGTCAGTTTTGTTGGTCTGATTTATTTATTTCACTGAAGCAATATTGAATGTGTGCATAGTTGCCGGACAGAATACGCAGAAACATTTATACTTTCGTTCAGTTTTATGTGTAAAAGTGTACCAAGCTAAGGTTATTAATTAAATGTATTTGTCTAAATCTGGTGCCAAGCTACTGACTTATGTGTTGATGACATGTGAAACAGGATTCTGTTTTCTTTTGACTTATTTTTCTGCATTTGTTGTCAAAGATGGAAAGGAGAGAACGTCGCCACATCAGAGGTTGCAGACATTCTCACGCTGGTTCGGTGCGTTCTGGAGGCGAATGTCTACGGTGTTAAAGTCGAAGGTAACAACACTGTCGTCAGAAATAGTCCCTAGAGAAATGTTACACCACGTTTTACAGATCTAATAGGAATGGATGAGGACGATGAAGCCAAAGACAGTATTCTGTGCGTTTGGCATATTCTCTGTGTGTATGTAACTGACTTGTCTGAACAGGTCACGAGGGTCGGATCGGCATGGCAGCTGTCATTTTGACAGAGGGAGAAGACTTTGACTGTTCGGGCACCTACAAGCAGGTCGTCAGCTACCTCCCAGCTTACGCAAGACCCCGATTCATTCGGATTCAGGTAAAGACAAAACAGAATTTGCTGTGCACGTCTTTCTGCAGCCGGAACATGAAACTGAACGTTGGGTTGTTACTCATTCGTATTTTGCTAAACCTGTTGACCCACTTCAGGTCTCTTCCTGAAACCAGATTTGCTGGTTGAGTTTGATTCTCGCTTGAAGCACTACGTCACTATACAGACGGTCTTGTGTTGGAGGGTAGCATCGATCAGACTTTTATTCTTTCTTGATCCTCTTGATTTCAAAATCCAATTTTTGTCTCCTCACTTTTAATATTTCAGGTTGATTCATTCACTAAAAGACCCCGAAAACCTGTGTCCACTTGCTGAGTCTGAAGTTCACACCAAAGAGTCACAGCAAGATGAGTTAAAACGAATGAAATGAAGAACGTGGTCTGTAATATACATAAAACCTGTCCGTATACACTGGTGTGAGTACGAGATGGTGTATCTTTTCCTTGGCAAACTACTCTTTACTTCGGTGTCCCCGTCAGCCCTCTGTAACGTCAGAATATCAAGTACAAGATCATTTGCCATTATTATACATTAGACACTATTTTGTCTTGAAAGTGTCTGTTTCTCCAGAGGATACACCGTGAATTCTGTGTTATTGCTATGGTTGTACCGCCGCTGCAACTATTTTCTTTATAGTGTTACAAAACATTTTAGTCTTGAATCTTTGGTTTACACCGGCCGTTACGAGCATCAGCGATTGATTTTTACTCTCGTTTAACGCACAAGCCTCCCCTGCTTCCTGGTGGCGGTGGTTGTTGGTGCTGAATGCAGCTGGTGAGGAAAACAGCAGACACTAACCCTCTAGACTTTCCATCAACTCCGTCAAGTCGGTTATGTTCTCACTCACTTACTTACTTAATACTATGTAAGTAATACTAAGTAAGTAACCGAAAGTATCCAAACTTAACGGATTTCCACAAAACTTGGATGGAGTGAGTACGATTTGATGCAGATCATGTTGATGTTAAAAGGCAGTTTTTTTCTGGCCACTGTCGCCAAGCTTGGGGAAAATGTTGGGTCGACTTTTGATGAGAAGACTTCTGTATTGGATTGGTGCTATTCAAATGAAGATTGATTGACTGATTGATCGATCCTTATGCTTAAGCATTTCTGGGTGGTTTAAAGCGGGCGTCCCATGTACTGAGGCTTTGTCCTTGTTGCAGTGGCATCATCTTGTTTCCTGTCATCTCGGGAACTGTCCTATCATTAAAGCCATACAAAGGCCAAATATTAATAATAATAGAGTCATACAGTCTTAGTGGAGGTATGCACTCTACTGAGTGCCATTTTAATTCATAGATTATTCTAACAAATGGAGGCTAAAACTGATTATCAATCATTGTAGACCTTGGAAAGGTAACATTTTTATCTATTGATATGTGTTAAATATATAATGCAGCAAATTATACTGATTTTACGTTACTTGACTCAGGATTCATCGATACTGATTACAGATCCAATACTTCTTTCCCCACATTTTGAATCTTTGCACAGTTTCCACAAGCGATTTCAGCTGCCTGTGGCTCAAAGAGCATGGTGGAAACACTGACTTTTCAAGGACTCATGGAAACATTAATGCGGATCAGTTCCTGTGCCTCCCGTGTTTGTTGCTGCTTCAAAGAAAGTCGGACAAAAAACCTTTTTCTAAAATACATGATTTGTGTTTCATAGACCTGCCTGGAGATGACGGGGACGTTCAAGATGAAGAAAGTCAAGTTGGTGGAGGAGGGATTCAACCCGGCACACATCCAAGATCCTTTATACTTTTTAGACCCCGAGCAGAAGACTTACGTCCCGCTGACCGAGGAGATCTACAGAGCGATCACATCCAGGGAAATTAAACTCTAAGACTGAAGAGTAATCACTGAACCATTCAAGTCACAGCTCATTTATTGACCTTTTAAAAATCAACTAACTCATCAGACTGACTACGTCTTTTCAGGAGACCTTTTTTTTTTTTTTTTTTTTTTTTAAATCAACACAACTACTGTGCATCTCTGCAGCTGTTCTATTCCATCAATTTGACGGTATGTGATATGCTGGTTATGTCCTACTTTCTCTGTTGTACTTTTTTTAATTAAACTCTGGTTATATTTTACTCCTGACTTTTAATTCATGACTGGCCATATAAATTGTAGAAATGTTCAGTCACGTATGACACAGATGTAACAAAACTTTGGATTTTGAACTCTTTTTCTCTTGGTTCTATCGGTGAACCTTCACACAGATGTTTTGTACAGCCAGGCTTCGCTTTATCAGCTCGTGTGTACCAACAGCACACACTGACATGTTACCGTTACATGATAAAGCTGCGGTCTAAGTTAGGGAGAGTCTCGGTCTGTTGTTATCGTAAAGGCCTCTGTTATGTGCTTTTGTAAGAGTGGGTTATGGTCAGCGCAACTTTCCCTCTTTGGCCAAAACAACGTTTGACATTAAATAGTTCTCAAGTCTTTGGCATATGATGTGTCATGTGACAAAAATGTGAAATCAGCCGGTTTCAGGAAGGAAAGGGGAGTTATTGTTCCCTCACTTGAATGTTTGACTTTCGCTGTGCAGCATCAAACACTAAAAAGCTGCAGAGGAAGTTTCTCTGTGCTAATCTTACATCTCAGTTTAACACCGGCAGGTACGAGCATTTAGAGGCCAGTGGTGGCCCATAATGCAACTTACTGTAGTTACTATACTGACACATCTACTGAGAATTAACTTCTCAGTGAAGTCAGAAACATCTAGAGTTAAAAATGCTCTGTAACAATTTGAGGAAATGTACATGTTTAAAGCACTTTTTGGATTGTAACATGGCATGGTGAATAAGACCTTCCTCGCCTCCATGTCAGTCTGAACAAGCCTGTGGACGATGTGTTTAAGTCGTTAAATGCAGCTCAATTAGTTTTCTTTTTGATGGATTGTTAACTTGAAAATAGAGTCTGCTAACATGAACTAATGACCAGCTCTCAGCACAACACAGAAGTTCCACAGAGCCCCCTTTTCAAATGAAAATAACATATCCCTAGATTTGAGATTTTTTTTTTATAGATTTCGAGGGAGATGTAGATGTGACGAGGAGAATTTTTAACCAGGTAGCTTTTTCTGTTGTAAAAACATTTCAGACAAATAATTAAAAAGGGTACACTGTCGCAGGATTTTCCTAAAAACTGTTGTATAAGCTACAGAAATAGTTCCTCTCAATCATCAGTTTGTGTGTCTGTCCTGTGCCTGTATTTCCTTAATATTTTGCCATGTTGATTGTTGTTTAGTCTGATTGCCATGTTGTGTGATGCAACAAAGTGAATTAAAGGCAGGACTACTTTCAAGAACAGTGTGTTCAGTGAGTTGTTTTTGGAGAAAAAAGTCGAGTGTCTTCCATCTATATTCAGTTCCTGATTTGAAACCAACACACTTTAATGCGACAGCCCTGCTATGAATCTTCAATTCATGAAGGTTATAATGTTGTTTTTGTTGCCACTCTTTTAAAGAGGGGTTTATTCAAATGAAGGATCATTTTGGAGGTTTTGGTTTGTAGTGCTGTTGTTTGCATAGTAATGACAGGTGTTTCTTTTACCAGTCCACCGAATTTACCTCATATGAATGAGGGTAGGTACACCACAAACTGCAGCAGGCTGGATTTTATGTAGAATATGTTATATTGGACTTCATTAGTCTAATATTTTAGAAAAAAGAACATATTTCTTACTTTAAAATCCAGTGAACCAGAGGTCAGTTTAAGAAAAAAGGTAAAGCCTAAAAAAAAAAAAGTTAATTTTCAAGGAAAATAAAGTGCAGTAGTGGTTGAGACACATCCCCTCGACTCTGTTAATCTTTTAACTGAAGGCTGTCAGCACTGTATTACATTAAGGTAAGCAGAATAATCCAGCCGACAGCTCAGTTTACTGATTTACCATATGGGAAGCAGCTGTGAACGTCAGATAGCTGAGAATCAAGAATTGCGTACTGACAGTCCAAACGCCAACTTCACAACCCACACAGGAATCCTCTGAGCAGCTTGGCAGAAAAAAAACATCTGGGTGTGTCAAGATGCAAAAACATCTGGAGGTTTACATCAACACAACACACTCACTCGAGGAGCAGTTACTTTAAAAATGAATTTATTTATTAATACAGTGGTATACTTAGAAATGTGTCGCAAAGGAAAAAAAAAAAGTCGAACCGAAGAAAACTCAAAATAAATAAAAAGAATGTCAGCCACACGGGAAAATAAACTAGTGTTGGGTTGAAGCAGTGTTATCATATCAAAAGAAAACAGTACTGATGTGCCATAATAAATTGTCTATTAGTACAAAAATACATTTCAGGGCACACAATACAGCATCCAGTATCACAAATAAAGGAAGGGACCACTCTTCACAGCAGACCCCCTCAAGTACATCTTTTAAAATCATTTAAACCAAGCACTTCTCTAGTTTGTAAATAAGAATAAAAAGTTTTTCTGACTGTTAAAAATGCCTTAAGTAGTGTGTGTATATGTTGGTAGAAAAGTCGGACTTATTACTGCTTATGTCAGTTCCAAGGCTCAGGGGTATAACCAGAATACAAACATAACCAATGTAACCGCTTTCTCTTTTTTAAACAAACGTTTTCTCTTTTATACAAAATAACAAAGATGTACAAAAGTTCATTTACAGAGAACCAAGGCCATTTATACTAGCAATATGTACAGCCACAATTTAAACATCTTTTCTAGCTTTTTTGTATTTCCTCAGACTTCATATGCATAGCAGTAAAAGAAAGCATACCTTTTCATCAGCCTCAATTATTCTCGTGTGCTAAAATCCAAGTTCACTGTTTATGAGAAAAATGCAGAGACAACTTTTTCTTCCGTAGTGATCGCTATAACTGAAGGATCTGATGTTTTTAAAGTTTCACTGAAAAGTTAATATGCAGATAAGGCATCACTGCTTGCAGTGTACGATGGGATTTTCATGTGTTGAACTTAGTAGTAGCAGGCTTCTGGACCTGAGTCATAGCACATGCATAGATCTCTAGACAGCAGGAGTTTGTAAAATCAAGTCAGTATATTTATCTACGGTAAAACATTGCTACAAAACATCAGTTTTAAAGAGAGAGTGCTCCGCCAGAACAAACGGGCGTCTCGTACTAATACTTAACCGTCATTCTTATTCTTATTTTTTCATCTTTATGAAGCCTACGTGTTCCTTCATGAGTCGGACTCGGCATTTCTCAAGTCCTCGGAGATCCTTCATGAGTAAAACGCATGACCACAGAACTCACAAACAAAAGTTTTGCATATACCAACTTTGCTGTTTGTGAGTGTTTTTTTCCTTTTTTTTTCTTCTTTTTTTACAGTACGCAAAAATCCCATTGCAATATTAAACAAGTTTCCAAAATTCTCCTTTTTCTTGCACTGCTCTGACCTTTTACAAAATTAGCTAAAAATGTCAAAATGAGATTATTCAGTCTGTGGCACTGGTCATGCATTCCAACTTCAGTTCCTTTGTTTAAATAACTTGTTTTAATCTTTATTTTTTGCAAGCCTTGAAAGCACCGAAAAAAAAATGAAAGGAAAAAAAAAACAAGAGTACAGCCTCGGGGGATGCTGGACTCCTCAGACTGTGTGTGTGTGTGTGTTATTTTTTTTCTTTTTTTAAAATTTTGGGCACAGTAAACAATGTGAGAGCATCAAGTTCATACTTCATGAAGCGTTGTGCACCCCGCCACGGTGGAGGGAGCACGGCAGGGGCGACTGAGGTCCCCCCGTTTATCACATTCAGTAACAGGCCAGCTGTTGCCCTCTTCAGAAGTGGTCAATGAGCACAGACACACAGTTTGCACCCACCAGGTAGTTTGGGTCTCCGGGGAGAGATTTGTTCTGCCAGGTTTTGGGATCACCTGCAGGAAATAAGAGACATGATGTCAGCTGCTGGAGCTCCTTACTTCCTCTTTAAAATGCAGAAAAAAACCTGAACAGATTTCTCTTACAGATGCATCATCAATACCATTAATCTGGAAAAATAATTATAATAAAAATAAATATGACTGATAAAATTAAAATAAGAAAACTCCAGCTGCTCATCATGAGTTCAGGATTAGTTAATGCTTAATGGATTATTCATTTAATGGATGTTAACTCATATATACTTTTTTTAAAATAAATGTATGTGCCACCAAATTAGTTGGAATCAAGTTACATAGAAAAAGGCATTTAAAACAAAACAACAGTAAGAAAAACATAGTACGAATCGTTGAACCCTTTAACACAGCCTGTTGCTCCCCTTCACTGTTCTGTATAAAACATACAAGCACAGAACGGGGGATCATTCTTATTCTATCCTCAAAAGTCAGAGCCACACTACACGGTGACTCATTCATGCCTTATTTTGCTTGAACTCATAACTGAGTGAAAAAAAACCGCAAGGCTTCTATAACACTATGTTGCTGTTCAACCCTGTCTTTGATTGTCATGTCAAACAATAAGAATGAATGTAAAAGGCGTTTAAAAGGTGTCATTTGTAAGAAATGGCCAGAATTCAACGGCACTCCAAAACTGCAACAGCATAACGGCTTACGACTGAGAAGACACAGCAGGCGGGGACAGGACAGAGGTGCAGCGGCAGAGGTCCAAGAGAGAGTCGGGCTTCAGCAGTGAGCGGTAACAGCGAGCAGAGCTGGAATAATTTCACACCTTACTCAGTGAATTGACGATTTATTTCAACCAAACCAGAGCTGATCGTGGACAGACAAACCAAGACTGTTTCGGTGAGTTTATTTTGTTAATGTCAAGTCTGAATGAGGTGTGTTTTGCGATTATTTTTATAATTAACGAGACAACTAAGCTAAGTAAAAGAGGGAAAACTTGAATTCAGAAGCTGTACAGTTGTATTTTTCTGTTTGGAAAAGAAAATAGCAATGACCCAGAGGTGGTATTATGAGACAGGATCGGTTGTCGCTAGCTGGTTAGCATGCTAACGTCGGTAGACATCTCTGCAGCACAGTACATAGATATCGGTTGGTTCTTCACAAGCTGTAGATGATGTTCATTTTCTGAAAATTCTGGCCACATCTTAAAAATTGCCCATTTAAGGCTGCAACTAGTGATTATTTTCATTGCCGATAAATATGCTTATTATTGTCTCAATTGATTCTTTAGTCTTGAAGTGGTAATTCAATACTGGAAAATGTCATCCCAATTAAAATTGCTTGTTTTGTCCAAAAACAGACAAAACCCTGAAGATAATCAGTTTAAGATAAATTAAGTAGCAACAAGCCAAGATTTGAATAAACAAGGCTGTGCAGATCATGTTAAGCATGAAAATAAGAAAACAACTTAAACAGCACATGCATGAGGAAGAAGTGAGGGGAATATGGAAACAGATGGGATGACTAAAATGATTCAGAAACTCTCCTCCTTAAATCACTAAAGCCCACAGACCCCAAAGGACAGAGAGAGGACAGCGTACCCGACGAGGAGTCGGAGGATTTTAGAGCAAAAGACCAACCATCAGGGGTCATAGACGCACAGTGAGGTAGGCGCAGCTCCACCGGCTTCAGGAACTTTAGTCCATGAGGGCCACACATCACCAGCGGACTTAGCAGCGTTTCTCCTGCACGGATACACAGCAAGATTTACATTCCACAATTTAAACTTGCAGGAATTAATCAGCACATAGGATTATCTATTACCCAGGCCTTCATGGTGAATGAGAATTAACTGTTAACTGTCCTGACAGGTTAATTAAATTAGCACAGTCCCCTGGTGCTGAATGTTAATTTAAAAAAAAAATCCTTCAGGGCTTTTTATCCCCTGTTCATACTTCGAATCTTAAAGAAGTGCTGCATAAAAGCGTATTGCTTTGGCTTCATTGTTTAGAAATACTAATGTGAAGTATAAACAGATGTTAGCCACGCATGTATAAACTCTTTAATATGTAGGCACCAAATCTAAAAATCATCCCATTAAACTGCTGCTGAAACTTTATCCTGATGAAGGAATTCATTTAGAAAATACACATTAAATATAAAATCTTGCACTAGCTCTAAAAAAATAAAGTCACAAACTTTGTTTCCTGCGGCTGCTTTTCATCTTAAGTACATCAGCACTTCAGACTCAGATGTATTGACTTTGTTTGTTCCTTGACATTTTTAGGATGTAAAGAAACTCAGAGGCCGACCTTTCTCCTTGTCGAGTGGGGGCAGGATGCTGTTGTCCCGGCACACCTTGAAGTAAATCTCCTGCTCCACGCTCTCGGGGATGGCACCCTGGGGGATGATGATGCTGACGCCCGTCTCGATGGAGCTCAGGACCCCTCCATTACAGTTGAAGATGCCCCGGGCGGTGGCAACCACCGTGTGCCCTTCGTCCTCGTCGTCATCGTCCAGCGTGCTGGGGCTGAGGGACGGAGGCACAAGAGTCAGTATCATCAGTCAAAGCAGTGTTGGCAGAGAAAAATGCACAGCAGAGGACACGAGAACAAACCCCCCCGTGAACGAACAAAGTCTCTTGGTCTTTCAGCTACTCAGTAATTACCCTCACAGAGCTCACTGCTGCTGCTGGCTGTGAAAAATGATGATTGTCGTACCTAACAGGGATGGCCTTGGGGATGGTGTTGATGTTATTGTGCTGGTATTTGGGCCTGTTGTCCATAGTGCGCGTGAAGGTGTCCAGGCCGCTGTCATGATCCAGGGGCTGTGGCGAGAGCTGAGGCTTCCCGCCGCTGTTGCTCACCACACCGGGCTTACTGAGGAGGTCCGTCTTTACCTGTGTGTCGTTGGGCAGCAGGTTGTGGTTGAACTTGGGGCTCTCAAACTTGCGCTCAAAGGGCCGCGCTGAGCTGGTGTACGGCTTGGGGACGTAGCGGTTGTAACTAGTTGGAGCAGGACCAGCCATCGTTTTCGTGGGTGCTGCATCAGTGCCGTTAACGGGGGATTTATCGGGGAGGCCCCTCGGGGGCAGGTAGCCAACTGGTGCAGGTTCATCCCTGCTGGCTGGCCTGAGAGCTGCCAGCTCAGATTTAGGATTGGGTGAGCTCAATGGCTCAGGTATGGAGTTAGCTGGAAACACATGAAGCAGGATCACTTAGATACACACTAAATACAGTTAGTTAGTTAAATTGTATTAAATTGTAACAACTATTTGAATTTTTCACTGACAATTATTTTCTGCAGCATTTATTAATGTGAAACCTGAAACCTGAAACCTTGGGTTTAAGGAAATTCCGTTTCACTGTTTTCTGATATTCTAAAGGCCAAAAGTTAAGCGAAAAGCTAACTTTGACACATCATCGTAGCTCTGTATTGAAGAGTCAGAGAGCTTACCGTCATTGGGGCTGAGCTTGGGCAGTGTGTTGGGTGGGATGGCGGATGCGGGGGGCCCGTACTGTGAGGAAGGGCTGATCTGGGGCAGAGGTTCATATCTTTTCTCCACTGGGCTCACCTTCTCTACAGACTCAACTCTACAGTAGGAAGACACAAACAATACAGTTCATAAAAGACAATCATGACTGCAGCTGTTGAGCCACTTCTGGCATGAGGTGTGTGGTTTTACCTGTTGTATGGGTAAGACAGCTGAGCTGGTTTGGGAAGGTCATGGAAGCGGTTGATGCCAGGACTGGGCTGGCCCATGGCCTTGCTGTCGAAGCTACGGCGGTCAAAGTAGGACAACTGCTTCCTGTAGTACTCCTCATCCTCATCTGGGTCATAGTGGTTGGAACGCACTACATCATCCAGGGGTTTAGTGTGGGGTTTCTGTGGCTCAGGAGCCCTTAAGAGAGAGGATAAGGAAACAAGTGAAACAGCTGGAGCGACTTAAATAGAAGGACTGGCCTAAAAAACAGCTAGACAACATTTTAATGGAAGACATCTTTTATGTCCTGACTATGTGTTTTAGCTCACTATACTGGATAATGAGGTTAATAAATACCCTGCTAACATGCAGAACTTGTGCCCACTAGGTGGAGCTCAAACAACAGTTAATTACTTCCAACACGCCTTTGCGAGGATCTCCGTCTTGTCCTTCATCCAGCCACTCTGCAGCCTAGGCTGCTGTTATGAGGACTACATACCTATAGGAGGACTTCTCCTGCTCCAGGTTGCTGAGGGAATTGGCTTTAAGAACTGGGCCAGGTGCACTCACAGGTTTAGGAACATCTGCCGGCTGAAAAGCAAAGAAAGGACGTTTCTTTAGAGCTTCTTTCATCTGGTTCAGATTTTACATGAATGGATTGACTGCACATTGATATCTGTTACTGTGCCTGAAATCTCATAACTCAGATATTACAAAACAGACCATCACGTGATTTAACAAGCTTGTAGTTTCAAGTCTGGCATGTTATAAACCTCTTTAATAGGTTACAAACGCTAGCCTTTCATTACCCACCTTGTACCAGGCACTTTTAACAGACACGCCTTAATTTTATTTTTCTAGTTGAGATTTTAGCTATCAATGTTTTTTATTATTCTATTTTCTTATCTAATTCATTGAGTTTGTGACCGGACTACAATTCTCCATTTGTATATTACTATAAATACAGTAACAGTTATGTTGTGTGTTCACAGGTGTTCACATTAATTAATCTACCATCTAAATAGAGTCACATTGAGGGGACAGCTGCAAACCTCTGTGATAAACTCACCCTAAGTGCTGTCGACTCCCCTTCTTTAGCCCTGTCCATAGAAACAGACCGTTTATTCTCAAACATCTTGACTCTGTTGAGCACTGACTGCGGTTTCATGGCCGGGTCCTCATCCATGTCTTCCCGGGGTGGCGGAGGGAGGGGTTTGGAGCCCGGAGAGATCCCTGGCTCACCTGGGGAGGGCAGGGTCTCGGGTTTAGGAGGGTGGATTTGGGGTTCAGAGTTCATGATAGGCTCATGCAACCCTGGCTTGTAGCCCCGGTTTGGAGGGCCAGGAACATAGGTGGGCCTCAGACCAGAGTCACCGTAATACTGCTTTGGGGGCTCTGGCGATCGAGGTGAATTGATGGGGAAGCCAAGAGGTTCTGCCTCGTATGGAGAGCGAGCATCATAGCCAGTTGGGGGTGGGGGAGGGGGTTCATCATAACGAATGGGCCCCGGTTTACTGTGGCGTTGTCGGCCATCGTAGCCCACTGGTGGGGCCTCATCATAGCGTGGTTGAGGGGGGCTGTAGTCCCTCCCTGGTCCGTCTTCATAGGGGGACCGGGGGCTGTAGCCCATGGGTTGCTGGTGGCCCGGCTGGTACGCTGCGGGCTGAGAGGACGAGGTCTGCTGGTCGTAGGGGGGCCACTGTTCGTTGTAATGAGGCACACGGTTGTCGTAGTGCAGGTGAGAGTCAGCGTTGTGAGGCTTTGGTTCTGTGTAGCCACCTCCATCGTAACCGTAAGGCGGGTGGTCGTATTCGCGGTATGGCTGTTTGTCCTGGTACGGCGGCTGGTGACTGTAGCTCAAAGACTGCTTCAGGCCATGGTTGATTCGCACAGGGTCCTCCATGTTGTAAAGATCTTTCTTGTACATCTGTGGAGAAGCAACACTAGATGAATACATCCATCACATCGTCGTCATTGAGATTTCTTTAAACAGCCACCACCAGAAAGCAGTCGGGGAAATATGCTTTCCCAACACCAGATTAAGAATAACTTCAAGAATGAATTCAAATACTGGCAAATAAACTGAAACCTTGAAGAAATGGATAACATTAGAAAATAAATCCTTCTGCCAATTCATTTTACAAACATCAATTAAAAGTGCAACTACACAAGCAAACCTCTCTCAATTGGTCATAATAAGTTCTGAATGCCTGTTTGACAAGATGCCTTTCAAGAATGATAAGAATCCATATGAGCACAACTAGGGTTTACACATTAACACATTTTAGAAATAGTGAACTAACAAGTAATTTGCACATTTCTGAAAGGCCTCATTTCAAACATATGATGTGTAGCCTGAAGACAGCAAATCTAATTACAGGAATTCCTATGGAAGAAGGTTGATTTGGAGGCATCTACTCAGGACAAAAGTACTAAACAGACGACACAATGCAGTGTGCTGATGGAAGTTTGTTTTTCCATAGGGACAATTGCTTGATGAAAATCATTACCAAGAGAGTACTGTCTGCAGGTTAGCTCTCATCATGCAACCAACATTCAGTTTGCATCTAATGCAACGTCAAACTACTAGCACTAGAACAGACGACACATCTACCACTATGATGCCACTGTAAGTGCTACTACTGTTCATCTACAGAAGAGAGTTAAAGCTGAAAGGAACCCAAAAACATTAGGAGCCATGCAAAGGAAGTAAGAGGCAACAGTTAGGGCTGGTTGTGGATGTCTTCACCCTGGTCAAAGACTCAGATGTACCAGTCCTTCTGGTCTCCCAGCCCACTGTGGTGCATGTGGACTAGTCTGTCGCACATTTCTCTGGGAGCCAGAGGCACACAGTGGGCTCAGTGAGTCACACAGTGTGGGCAAGTCATGCAGAGAGCGAGTGGAAAGCATGTGCGAGAAGACAGGCAGTTAAAACAGCAGGCTGGGGGCCCAGGCCCGGTCCGAGTGGCTGGTGAAACAGCGGGTACCTTTGGTTCTGGACCGGGCGGTCCAGACGGGTGGGGTTCGTGTGGTGGTGGTGGGGTCTGAATAAGCTCAGGGGCAGGGCTGGGGCTGCTAAGTGAGTCAGCCTGAGGAGCTGCGGCTGCAGCAGGCGGCTCCTCTAGGTGCATACCCTCTAGCTGTACAGGCTGCTCAACAGCAGGGGGCGCTACCACCGTCGGAGGCAACGAGGGCATGGGCAGAGCAGCCTCATCTTGCTGTGAAGTATTGTTAAGAGACATTTATAACACAGCCTGCCACAAAGTACAGCTCACCCCAACACCATGATCTTCTTCCTTACACTGAATCACTTTTACACCAGCCAGAGACTGCACTTGCAAAACTGTGGTTAGAATAGATAACATACCAGTAGCTTCTAAAACATGTTTATCATTTAACAAAGGACATTTAATCTTAACAAAGGTCAGGACAACACTGAACACAAAGGAGCTGCGCTCACACTTTGCAGTCATATACTTTGAACCATACATCATCTCTTAAGGGGCGCAGCCTGCGGGGGCCTGCCTGCAAAGATGGATATGAACTTTACCTGTTGTGGAGCAGCCATCTTGAAACCAGCGGGGTCTATGCGACTTGCTGGTTCGGGCTGCACAGGGTGCTGGTATCCAGGGTAACCAGGAGTGTCCTGAATTACAGGTGGGTCTTCTCGCACAGGCTCGGAGGAGCGGGTGATGGCGGGCTCCGTGGGCAGACCCACCTCATCGTTCAAAGTCTCGTCCAGTTCCTGGTCTGTGTACGCTCCACCCTCTGTGTCGGTGTCCTCATAGTCAGAAGTGTGGCGGCTGTCCGTGCTATACATGGAGTACTCACTACCTGGCGCCGACAGGTAGGACAGACGGTCATCGTGGATATCCAAGTCGTCCTCTGTGGTGCCATCCGCCTGAGCAAAGAGAAGTTATCAGCTTGTGTGTAGCTCAGTCAGATTAATAAAAAATAATGTTCAGTGAAATGGAAGGAAAACGCTCACAGGCCTTTCTCTCACCTTGCCCTCTGACACCCACACCAGCTGGTTCTGCTGTTGCTGGATTGTTTCTTTCAGAGCGCCGTACCAGCCGTCGTTCATATTGTTCAAGTTAATGGTGGCTAGGAGAGAATAATTCACTTCATCATGAATAAAAGTGTAAAAAAAAGACAATATAAATATTAAATCGACAGTGTTTTTAACACTCTGGCGACTCACTGGTGAACAGGTGGTGATTATTCTTCCTCAGTTTGATGGCTCTCTCATAGAGCTTCCTGGCGCTCTTCCTGGACTCTGGACACAGTCTTGTCCTCATGTTCTTCACACCCTGCTTATTATCAGGATTTAGGAAGACTACAATCGGGTACCACTGAGCATAGTTCAGCCTGTCCACAGCATTCGGGGTGATGTCAAGCACAGCATGTTTGTCCTTCATGAGATAAAAGCAGGAAAGAGGAGGGATGAAAAATATATCCATGGCGTCGATAATCTACAAACATACATCATTAAAGAAGGAATACTCACTCTGTCGATGATCTGCTTGATGGTGTGAAGACGAATGATTCCTGAACTACGCTGGTCTGTTCCTGCATCTCTCGGTTCACTCTCTGGAAGCAACATTAGAGGGATTAGAGGGAGAAAAAACAGGTTTACTGCCAGTGGATTATATCTTCAATAATGTGTGCAATATAATGCATACAAACATACTTGCGAGCTCGAATAGATCTGGCTCTTCTCTAGCGAGTTTTTCTCGGGCAACATCAGCGATGGGCCCAAATATCACCACAGGTCTCAGGAAACCAGCTGCACAAAAAATGTAAATATCAATAGACTCAGAATGCAGCTTAGCTATAGGTATGGAAGCAAGCAGACACCGGGTACATCCTAAGTCTCTTATTCGACATTTCCTTGCTTGAAATGGGAGAAGATGCCACAAGCAAGGATACCCGATAGCAGCCTTTCCGGAAGACTTTCAGCTGAACATCGCAATGGACAAATACTCTGCCCCTGCATTTGGTCAAACGCAAACAAGAAAGTGGTTGTGTCATCACATGACGCTTCAGAGAAAAAGTCTAATTTATCTTGAAACACATTTACTTGTCGTCTTCTTGGGCTCTTCTCATTTCTCTATTTTGTGCCTCCTCTTTCCTCCTGCCTTTGACCTGGATATCAATCTCGGCACGCCATGATGAAGAATGTCTTAATTCCTACAATGTATCTTGAGGAGAGGGGAGACAGTAAGCTAGGATGCACAGGTGTATCCTTTGCAGAAGTCTTTTTTGGCAACCGTGACATAAAAGAGGCTAGCCAGGTGGAAGCAGGGCTCTATAAATGCTCTTCTTTATATTTTGGGTGTAGTATGAGATGATCAAAGGCACGATCAAACTTTCTGCCCTCTACCGTTTATGTGGTGCTTCGTAAGAAGCTGTTCTAACCACATTACTAATGATATTTCACTTTGATATTATTTATATCACATAATACCACATTGTGAACCAATTTAAAAGTAAATAAATAAGCTGACATGGCACTGTTATGCCCATCTGACAGAGATAATAAAATACAACAGTAAACAATGACAAAACAATGCACAGATAATGCAGCTGTGCCACATGTCATATCTAATTGACCTCTCTTTCAAATACAGTTATGAAACACGGTTGTCTCATTTTGTTAATTGCCTGTTTCCTCGATTACTCTCTCCTTATGTCTCTTTGCTCGCATTTCATGTGGGAGGGACTAAGACATGAGGAGAGCAAATAAAGTAGTTGAGGATGTACAAACTGAGAAATTAGAAGAGGGGCTTGAGTCTCTCCATGCATCCTCAGTGGGAGGGGCTAAGACGTGCGGAAAAGACGCAAGTAAGGGAATTGTGGATGTCATTTTGAGAGACTTGGGATACATTCATGGTTAAACTCCTCACCCTCTCTCAGTACAACTCTTTCATAAGCTGGGAACTTCGTCTGAACAGGCTGGGAAGAGAGGTCCTCTCTGCTCTTCCTCAGGTTCCTCTTTGAGCTGCGAAGACCACGGAACCTCCAGAAGTCAGCCCTGTCGCCCCCTGCTGTTTTGGGAAGAGTGTATTGCACACTGGAGAGCTGCTCCGCTCTGTTGACAAATGGCAGAAAGACAGAGACAGTTCTTAATGTAACACTAGCTAATGGATGTGTCATAAAGTTGGCACAGCAAACCTCAACACTGCCAATACCAGAGGCCATTACATGGCAGTGATAATCATAACAAATGACTGACTACTGTTGTGACAAACATTTATCCTGCATGCCACTCGTTGAGATAACAGACACATACTGCATGTCTGTCAGGAAGCTGTCACCTGTTTTTGTTGGGAATGATGCCCCTCTCCACCTCTTGGTGATTCTTGCCGATGCGAATAGCTAACCAGGAGCCCAGCTTGCCGTTGTAGAGGGTGTCCACAACACGGAACACCTCACCCTTGTTAAAGCTCAACCCATATGGAGATTCCTTCTCATACTCAAAGTGTGTCCGGATGTAGAAGGAGTCACCGACGTCCGACTCCACAATCCGCCGATACACTGACCAGGAGAGAGCAGTGAGTCAGTGGCACCGCACCAATTCGACCATAAGAAACTGTCTCATCTCCTTACTCACTTCACTTACCATCTTTCTTCTTCTGAGCCAGAATTGTGACCTCCTCCCCCTTAGGAAGATCCAGTAGGAACAGCACCGCCTCCTCTCGGATTATGTTTGCAAAATCTACATTATTTACCTGGAATTTGGGAACACAGAGGTTACCGTTTTATGCTTTCCACAGAATAACTTTACTGTTGTCTGGGTCTTTTAGGTTTAAGGCAAGGAGTCAGCTTTATTGTTCACAAGAGTGTGCGACAACGTGTAAATCTTTACTGAGATAAAGGTTTACATTGCTCTTCCTGTTCTCAGTATTGTCTTGGTAACTGCAGGTTTTACTGCATTGCAAGAACTCAAGCCATTCCTCATTATTCTTGGAGAAAGGAGGAGGAGGTACAAATAGTGAGATATATGGCTTTGAGGAAATGGGACAAACACTGTGAGAGGAAACGTTTTTTTTGTGTGTGTGCTCCCTCGGGGCCATTGCTAAGAGACCAGCCGGGAGATACAGGAATTTTGGAGCAGCCAGTGTGTCCATGACTAAAAAAGGGGAAAGCTTGAGGATGCATACCCCATAAAACATGGCTGTTTACTGATGCTATCAGGTACCCATTGTTAAAACAAGGAGAAGAACAAAAACAATCACCTGTGACGTAGAATAACAAGTTTTCGACTGAAAACCAGCCTCTAGATTTCAGCTGTCAGGTTATTATAACACTTGCTGTGATAAAAATAAAGTATCTCACCCTGAGAATTTGGTCGCCCTCCTCCAGGCCCTCCTTAGCAGCCGGGCTATCCTCCAGGACTCCTGCTACAAAGATGCCGACGTCATTCCCCCCAGCCAGTCGCAGCCCCACGCTCTCCCCCTTCCTGAACTTTACCAGCTTCATGCTTGGCCTGAGGAGGGGGAATAAGGAAGATATTCTGCCTGTTTTTTCTTTGACGTGACACCATTTGATTTAATTAAAGAATAGTTGAGTGTCTTTTGGATGCTAGCCAGGTTTCTGTTGAGATTTTCTGCTCTTTAGTGAGCTTGCAAAAGCAAAATTGTAAAATTATAGAACCTTTGAGTAAATTTTTTTTCCTATAGTCCAAAAAATAACCACATTAACTTGTTTGTCTGATGCACAAACACGCTGCTTATTCAACTTGTCAGCAAACCAGTACATGCCAAGAAATACTTATTTTCTGAACAGCATCGAGATCTATGCCTTGAGGCAGCCTAAACGCCCTGATTTGTATAAATAACTGAAAGCAGGATGTGTACTGGAGCATTTTTTTAAAACTGTCAACTGCTGTTCCAAGATTTGCTGCTGTACTATGAGCTACAGGTTATAATGCCACATTGTAGTTTTAGCTTCTGTATATTTTAATTAGACACTAATATTTGATGCATTATCATAATTACCGGAGGATGCTGTCATCATGAGCAGCGCTTGGCACAGGCGCATCAGAGGGACTGACAGGCAGGTCTACATCTGGCTGTCCAGGCTGAGCGTACACCGGTTTGGGCTCTGGACAAACACACAAACATATATTATAAATGCAGACAAATTGTGAACACGTAAAACTTCACTGAACATTTAAAAACAAATAAATACTCCTTCAAACACAGTCTCAACTTAACAATACTAATGATACATGTGTTAAACTAAGAAAAAGTAAAACAACTGTTCAGCGCCATACACAGGCAACATACTATCACACAGACGATTGCGCATACACACTCAAGGCACACAGTGTCCTGGGCATGGAGGTCGAACAGAAAGGCAGCAGAGTGCTGCAGGCTGGGGAGGAACGTCAGACTCGATCAACTCATACGGTTTATTTTCACTTGGCTCCGGGCAAACTCAGCCAGGCTCAGCAGGCGTCTGGATCTAACTTTTTTTGGTAGCTGAGCTTTTAAAAAGGGCAAAAATGACTGGTTCAAACAAGATTTCATTTTAATATCATGAAGTCATTTTATTGCTCATGATGGACAGAAAAAATAGGCTAATATGTATTTGCTCGCAGGTATGGATACGTAACATAAAGTATGGGTACTGAGATGCCGACCTTCCATCTTACAAATACTCACACGTACACGCAATGATATGGTTTATATCACTGACCTGGGAGCGGTGGGAGCTGTTTATCCTCTCTAGCAATAGCCGACTCCTTCGGTTTGGGCAGAGGAACCTCCTCCGCTAGCTTCGCTGGTGTTGAAGCCGGCTTCGACATCCGTTCATCATCACGACTTCTGTGACTGCAGACAAAAATACACGTTGTTGTATGATTTATCTTTAGAAGGGGAACACAAGTTTATAAATATTGTATTCTGGAGATGTAGAGCTTGGGGGCAGGCAGAAAGCTTTAAGGCTACATCATTTTGACTACACGCAACAATACCAAGTGGATACAGGCAGGCTGAGAAAAACAGGTGAAAAGAAGTGCTCGAGTCTGAGGCTGCATCTTAGACCTGAAGGTCACCACTTTGTCTTTCCACTCTTTTGTGCTCTATTTTTAGCAGCTTATCTAAGGTGTCAGAGTGGATTCTGTCCTCCAGGTGAATTTCACTGTGTGGCTCTGGCTTCAGACCAGCAAAGCTTTGACTTCGATGCCAGTTTTAAAACAGTAAGGCTGTGTAAACTGATACACGGTGACCCTGGCCAATTATGAGTCAGATAATTGTGAATGATGACAGAGTTTCCCTGTTTTGATAAATGCTGATATTCTCAATATGTTTCAGATGAGAAATCAGAAGAGAACAGGAGTAAGCAAAGCAGGCTGTCCAGTGGTACAGCGTTATGGCTCTGACTCAAACCTCCTGGTCACATGCCTGCTCACTGGCACAACTTTACTGGAAAAACACTGCTTTATTCACAAGCTGAGTGCCCAAGTAACCATGAAGGACCCTGTTTGAACTGGCTGCACAGGAAAAAAAACCTTATTTTTCAAGCCATCCTGGAGGAGGCCCTCTTTCTAACTGCCAACTTCCTGATCTGAGAGACAAGGTGACAGGTCACAGACCAGGTTCAAATAAACCATCACATCCTGTCTTAGCGGCTCTTTCCTGCTCATTAAAATACTTTAATATATGAAGTGATCCAGTATCCTAAATGTGTCAGAAGAACATTATTACAGCTTTTGGTAGCTTAACAAATAAAGAATTGTATTGCCCACAGATCTATTCAACAGAGGTAAAAGAGAAAAATCAAGCCAGATATCCACAGATATAAAGAGAGAAAGCTTAGCCACATGTAAAAGGACAGACAGCTGACGCTGATAGTTGGTGACGGCCTTTTGTTCGTTCATTGTTGGAGCCATATTGCCCTTGTGCCAAACATGCAGTTTGCCCACCAAAACATTCAGAGAGACTCAGGGATCCCATGATACTTTCGCAGGACTCTGTCATCTCAAGTCAAAACAAGATGTGTCACTGAATAATTGATGTTGTATAACGTCACTAGCTTAGTTTAGAGTTGTTGTCAGAGTCCTAAAACCTAAAACTACACCTACTTGTCTGTTAATCTAAATAAATTAAATTAAATTAAATTAAATTAAACTATTCAAGATTTACTACCACTACTATTAGTAACTATTCTCACTGGGTAACGGTGCCAAACTTACGGTATTCTCCAGCTGTTGAAGTATAAAGGGAATGAAAAATGCAGAAAAATCTCATTAAAATGACACTCCGGAGCATTGTTGCTTTTTGAAACTGCAGTTCTCCTGTGTTTGACAAATGGCATCATGTATAATACTTTTCTAGTTGCCACATTGTGTAACTGCATTTTTTTTAAACTAACACTGAAATGAAAGGCTTTGTTCAAAATGGCAGAGAACACACAATAATAAAGTGTGAGTACTGACCTTTTGCACTGAGCAGAGCAGAGTTCTGACCTAGCTATCAACCCTTATTTTGACCAAGACTGACTCTTTTCTCGGGTCAATAAGCAGAGTGAAAGGGGAACAACTCTGGTGCTCTATTGAGTAAATGAAGAATTAATGAGGTACTTTCAAACAAGATTACAGTCAAAGAAGTGCTGAATGGGCTGATGTCTGTTATCACCCCCCCCCCCAAAAAAAAAATAATTAAAAAAA
>OMLP01008013.1:75061-115677 GCA_900302685.1 Spondyliosoma cantharus | reverse complement strand
ACGCTTGGTAGCATCGCAATGTGACATCCATCACCTATTGGGCCCTGTTGTAACTGCACGCTCACAGTATTGAGGAGGAGGACGAGGACGAGGTGGAGGAGGAGGTGGAGGAGGAGGAGGAGGGAGCGTGTTGTTATTCACCATTCTGCTGCCACGACCCTGATGAGCTGCAGCAGCAGACACACATGTATTTATTACTGAAGCAATGGCTGGAGAATATCTCAGTCAGTGTGTGTGAAGGAATGTTTATGAACGACCACCCGGCCCTCCCTCCTCTGTGTGTGCAGCATAATAATAAGAATGCTTCTTTCTTTTGAGATCAGTCCAAATGAGTGCTGCGTGTGTACGCTGACAGGCTCTGACATATCTAGGTTCATCTGATTTTTTTTTTTTTCCTGGAAACAAGACGAGGCACAGACTACTCCTCGTGTTTTATTGCGTTACAACCCGGTGGAAATAGCTGGAAGCCGTCGTTAAAGGTTATTCCCAGATGTAGAAACAGGACTTGTGTTTTGGCTCATTGTGTTTCACCATTATTCATCCTCCGGTGATCGAAATTTCAACTGGAAAATGGATTTTTTCCAAAGTCGTATAACACAGCGCACCTGTAATGTTAACTTTACACGATGATATCAGCTCTCATCATCCTCATCATCTTAATGTTTCTGTCTTCAGGTCTCATAGACTGCTAGGCGGCTATCAAAGCAGTAGCCGGCCAGCCTCGCCTGCCTCTGTTGGACTCCATCAGGCAGCCCCAGGGCCCACTAGCCGCTGAACTGCATTGCATAACAGCTTATTACTCAGAGAGACGAGTGGCTTTTAGTGCAGCGAAATAGAAGAAGCTCTCTCCTGGCTTTCTTATTTTTATGTGCGTGTGTGCAGGTGTTTGTTATTTTCTTTTATGTCTGGCCTCCCTGAAGACACAAACGTCCGTGTTTGGGAGTAAATGGATGGGCGAGGGGAAACAAACTTTGCGTATTAATCAAGCGCCAGCGCTCCAAATCACCTGCGTGCACAGATGCCCCTCGCTTAATTTTACAGAATTTGGAGCCGGGCCAAGTATATTTGTTAGTGTGCCCATGTGAGTGTGGCTGAAGGATGAACTGAAAGACTAATGGTCACTTTAGTTCAGACAAATATAAGAAAGGCAGTCCAAGCTTTCTGCCTGGGTTTTGGTGCATTAGAAACAAGGATGCTGACTGACTGGCATCAAATCAAAATTTCTCTTTCCTCTGTCCACACACCACACATAGTGACACCGGGGAGTGTTTGAATCCTGCAGTGTGGCTCTCCCTCCGTCAGGATGTGGCCTAGCTGACATGATGCGCACCCTGCAGGGTGTAGCGTTTCCCTCGGTGAAACGGGAGCAGGGGAGCTGGGGTAACCAGACCAAGGCTTTATTCTCTGGCTGGGCGTGGTGCTCAGGAGCAGAGGATCATGGGATCTCTGACCTGGACTGACTACAGCAGCTGTTGTAGAGGAGAGGAAACAGACCAGCAGAGACTGCGCCTGGCCTGTGCCAGCGTTGTACTTATGGCAAGCTGTTCCTAATTCACCTTCACATGCCATATCGCAGGGACACTTGTTGTTATCAGGTTTGGCCTCTGAGCCAGAAACATTGTTATAGGACTCGACTCTGTGCTGCACGTGCTGCAGGTTTTCTCAAAGGCACAAAAAGTCAAAAGAAGTTCACTTTCTTTTGTTGTCTAATCTCGTCTTGTGGCTGATAAGGTCTTTGGGTCAGGAGGTTAAGGTGTCACAGACGGAGACGAGGGAACCTGATTCTCTCCCACACACTTCCTCTTTGAGTTTGTATGTCGTGAGCTACTGTGTGTGTGTGTCCGCATGTAAATGTAGTTATACGGTATATGCTCACACACCCCTTCTCATAAGTGGTACTAGGTCAATGGGTTCATCTCTGTTTGTCCAGAATATCCCAGCATTGGCACACACACCAACCTCCACTGCAGCACTCTGCTGCATTGTTTGTACGAGTGCAGCCACTGTGGCAGGACGAAGGGCCTTGTTGGAAATAGAGAGAGTGACAAAAAGCAAGAGAGGTGATATTGTTGTAGTGTTAGAGTGGGGGGAAAATTATCTTTACATGCATTGGAATTCAATCTTGAAAGATTATTTCTTGATGCAAGAGTCAATAATTGGAAATTTAAAGGCCAATTCTTGACATTATTATTGCTTCTAGTAATTTTGTAGCCACACAGTGAGAAAAAATAAATCAGATGTAGAAATCAAAAGATTTTGATGCATCAAGTTGCAATTCTGCATTAAACAACTAGATCTTTGTTGTATATTTTGTTGGGTTTTGTACTTACAGTATTATACAGTAACATTCAAACCAAGAGAAATCCTCAATTTATTGCAGGTAACGGTTTCATTAGGTCACTGTTGCTATTTCCTTTGGGAAGTCAGCAAAGGAGGATCATTTTCATTAGCAATGGTGGTTGTTAAATTGTGTATTAACCACTAGCAAAGGGAGTTCGACTGCAGGATCAAATGTGTTTATTTGCCTTACTCATGCAGTGTTTATCCGCCACAAACAGCCTGATTACTTTACTACATCAGCTATGAGCAAATGTTAGCCAGAAGCGGCACACACAGGGAGTGTGTGTTTGTGTTTGTTTAAATCTGGGTAAATGTTCACTATTCAGCACCAGCGACTCCAGTTCCCCCATTTCTTTTATCCAATTATCCAAACAGCTCCAGCTACCATCCACCATTACAGTAACACAGACTATGGAGGTCTCCTCAACAGATCCTGCTGCAGTCAGGCTGATAAACAGGAGTGAAGATAAATCCACTTCTTAATCACAAGAGTTAAAATGTCATCTCTGAGCTCTCCTCCCATCGGTAAACAGCTCCGGATCAGAGCAGAATCTGATGTGACTGTTTATCAGGTCTGGCTTAGACCACGAGACTCTAGTCTGCTCTGTGCAGCAGCTCCTCTCCTCAAAACACTCTGGAGATGTCTGTTTTGTTTTGATATGGAGCCCCCTTGTGCAGATATTACATATTGAATGTTTAAATCAACGTTCCGGTCAGAGTATGATAATGTTGCTGATCTCCACATGTGTGTATGTTTCCTGCAGCACTCATCGGTGGACGGCTTTGTTGAACCCCCAGTCCCTCCGACAAAGTCAGCGAGTCGCCACAGTCTGCCGCGATGCCGCAACTCTTTCACCCTTTCAACCACGGAGGAGCAACCCCATATTGGCAATTACCGCCTCCTCAAGACCATTGGGAAGGGGAACTTCGCCAAGGTGAAGCTGGCGCGACATGTCCTGACTGGACGAGAGGTGAGACAAAAATGGTATTTGTATTTTATTGATGACTGTTATGTTCACATGCAATACAACCTTCACATCCCTACACCTGTTATGTCAGCCTCAATCTTTCTCAATTGCTACATGTTTACTGTCAGAGCTGCACCATCCATAATTATTTTGGTTGCAACGCTATGAGCTATATCTGAAAATATCACAGGGTCATGGTATACGGTATAACACAATTATATGTAGAGAAGAAGAAGTAACAATGGCCCTTAAAGGAATGAAAACAGAACACTATTCTATGATTTCACAAAATGTTATGAATGAACATGAAACCACAGTAAAATTCAGTACTGTGGATAATCAAATGTGCACGCTTTAATAACTGTACATTTTTTTTACTACCAAACAGAATAGAAATCTTTATATTCCACTCATTTGGAAATCTATCTTTGGCGTCAAAAGAAAAACACATGGTGTAATGAAAACTTTAAAATAAACCAAAGCACATGATGGAGACAGTTCATCTAAACGTATAAATAAGATCAAGATCGGATTGATATACATGAGATAAAAACAATAAGTGGGTCTGTAATAATAAACTGTTCGTGTGAGTCTGAAAACCCCCAAATAATGAACTTACAATCAGGAAAGACAAAACATATGAAGGAAAGAACATAGACATTAAAATATTCACATTTGAGAAGCTGGAAACAGTGAATTTTTGTTTAACAATGTAAAAGAGTTCTCTTAAAGCTGCTGTAACTGATATATTTTAAGTGTTATGTAGGTCTTTATTCCAACAGTAATTGGTCAGTAACCTATGTCTCTCCTCCCCTCACTGATGTAGTTAAAGAGAAAATAAACTTTCTGGTATCCCTGTCTACTTTATCCAGTCAGGACAGAGAACTCCATAAAAAGGTGGTCCTGTCTGCTTATGAACTTGCAGAGAGCACGGTCCTCCTGTTTGCTTCTACTGTATGTCTGCCGAATACGGCTATACATTAATGTGGTGGTACAGGGATGAGGGAATGGAACTGAAAAACGGACAGGAAGTTGGCTAAAACAACACTTACAGCAGCTTTAAAGGAGCACTTTGTAAGATGCGCCAGAATTTCAGTTTAAACCGTTCATTAAAAAAACTGACATGAGCAAGAGAATGTGGAGAAACAATAGTGATGACGTTATGGAAAAGACATCGATGTAGGCTGCTGTGTTTCTGAGATTTCTACTGAAGGGAGCACACAAACCAACTAAACCTGGCTAGTCCTGTCTGTTTTACAACTTTGTACCGATGAGAGGCGGTAGTCCGTAACTGCGGTAGTTTCATCTGGGAGAAGAAAAAACTTGAGTAAGAGCATTGAGTTCACTGCTTTTAACTATTAACTAAACAAATTACTAAATTCATAAAATGTCAAGAAAGGACTTACTTTCACACCTATTTTCCTTACTAAACAGAAAAATAGAAATGTACAACATCTGAATTCAAGTTTCCATCTTTTACTGAACCAAGACAAGCTTAATTGCCTCATTAACTGAAACCCACATCAGCAGTCTTAGTTTGTCTTTCCACAATCACCTCAGGTTTGCTCAAAGTAAATCCTAAATTCAACGAATCAGATGAGAAAGTATTTCAGCACTACATGCTGTTTTCACCGCTGTAAATCACCTCTGTGATCGCAGAGGCTCGGCTCAGTCCCAGTCTGGAGTTCACTGGCTCCGTCGACAGTGGTGACTCTTCCAGACATCTGAAGTGAGCAATGCTGACAGAAACCGGATAGCTAATAGGGCAAATTTGCTCCACCGCTACCTGAGCTACTTGCTAACGGGCAGCTAGTCGCTTCAACCACAGATAGCTACAGCAAAGAGTGCACTGAGAAGCCGTAGGCAATCACGCTAACATTGGAGCTACCGTCCATGTCTGGTCAGTAATTACACCTTTAAAAGAAATGTTGCTCAAAGTGCACCAAAGGTCATGTCTTACATGGTACCACTTTTATTTCAACTCCTTTCAAGTTAAGTTGCTGTTCTGACTCTCAGGAGAATAAATAATCTCCTCTCATGACAATATCATACTCCACCGTATTGTTTCTTTAAGTCTGGCTAAGCTCTCCTTCTTTCTCCTCGCTCTCCTCTCTCTCTCTCTCTCTCTCTCTCTCTCGCTCTCTCTCTCACACACATACACACACACACGCACACACACACACAGTCATACACTGCTGATCTGTCAGAGTGATAGACAGCCTGCTTTGGTTTGTTGGTAATTAAAGCTCCTGTTTCCCTGAGGAGAAAACAACGACCTATGATCTGTTCACTGCCTTTCACTCAGCAGGACCCACAACACCCACTCATCCACCTCAGACATTGTATCATGGTTATTTCATAGCCACTTAGTCTCTAATCTTCTGCATGTCGTTATGTTCTTGGCCATATCAGAGTGTGGAGGGCATAACTGTTCTCCCAGGTCAAACCAGTAGCAGTTTGAGCCATTCTGCGTTCTCTAATGCTAATGTTAAACAGGCATATTGGGTATGCGACCCACTGTTTGCTGAGAAGGTCAGGCGCTGCTGCTTTGTGTGCCTGAGTGCCTTTGCTGGCTCATCAGAATGCAAAGACATGGATCAGAGTGAGCAAGAGAACAGGTGGAAAGAGCATAACCCGCTAAAACCGACCCAATCTTAGCTTGAGCCCACTGCAGAGATTTTCCTAGCAGCTAGCATGAAAAAAAATGGTTTAACACTGTAAAAAAAAAAAAAAGAGCTGTGTGAAGACAGCAGCAGTCACTTCTAGGTGACAGAGTGTCCTCTATCTGCTGAGGAGGGTGACTACAGGATGTGATCACACATCATGCATACACACACAGACACACACTTACTCAGCTGCACTGATGGAAACATTTGCTTCTACCATATGCCCTCATCTCCTACCAAATGGAGAAGGATGATGATATATGATTATTTTTCGATTTAATTGGGCAATTTTTGGGTGAAATTGTGTAGAATTATTTTTCCCAGAAACTTAAAGAAAAAAAGAGTTTAATCTGATGTTATGCAAAACAGTGGAAAAGAGTTTATTGCTTTGACAGACAATTTGATTATTTTTTGGTAGATTTTGCAGACATTTCATCGTATTGTGACAAACAGTATTAGCAAAAAGTATGTTAACTAGGACTGAAGCCAACGATTATTCTACTGATTGTTTCATCAACTGAACTCTTACTGCTTGTTTTGTCCAACCAACACTCCGAAATCAAGATCAAGATCAAGATTTTCAGTCTCTTATAACAAACAACAAAGAAAAGCAGCAAATGCTCACAATTGAGAAGCTAGATTGAGGAATTGTTTGGTAATTCAATAATTAATTGATGATCAGCATGACTGCTCATTAATTTTTGTCAATCAGTGAAGAGAGTAATTGACTAGTCATTTCAGCTCTCATGTTGACACATGAAAGGATTTGACTCCGGTTTTTAGAAGCTCTTTACACACTTACACACAGCACAGAGAGCAAATGTACTGAAAGAACTAAATATAGACATACAGAACGAGTGAACAAAGACAAACTAAACAAAGGGAAGAAAACGTGAACATACAGCTATCGTAGCAAGTAGGAATATAGAAAAAAGTTTGGCCGTGTCAAGAGAATTTTATTTATACAGCCCCTAACTCACCCTTAACTGCGTCATCGGACTGTACAGAATATGACACCTTCTATATTTAGACCCTTTATCTGAAAAAGAAAAGGCGCCACAGGATCTTTCTGGGGAAGATAAACAGTCAGTAGATTTCATACAAACAGTAGACAGATATATCAATAATAGTACAATATCAAGAGACAGAATAGCACTGTTTGTAGGCTGAAACAGTTATTGAGTATCAGAAGCGATATCGAATAAAAATGTGTTCAATATCCAAACTCCTGAAAAATCCTCATTGGATAGCTGACTGAAGTTTAGTCATTCAAGTTTATTAAAAACAATAGTTCTCTTGTGGTCAGAAACATTGATCTAAAGCTCAATTTTGAGGCTGTCCTCTATATGGTTTTCTAATAAATAGTAAATAAAGCAGCTTCTGATCAACCCGTATCGATTTCAGGCTCAAGTTAGCAACTTTCAGCTAGTCCACGACCCAAGGAACAGGAACGTTTGAAGTCAGACTGATATAGTGGCTTAACCGTGTCATTACAGCATCACGTGATTCACACTGGCCCAGAAAGACTTTATCCCATAAGCTTAAATTGTGAACGAGGCAGCCCCGTGTGAAATGACTGAATTTGTGTCATCTGGTCTTATAACGGCTAAAAAATTCTAGAAGAGCTGCACCATAAGATTGCTTGATTCCCATTCAAGTTAGCGAAGGGCTGAACCGGAAGTTAGCCGCTCGACTTTCAGAAGTCAGTCTATGTGGAAGGGAAGACCCAGGAAGTCCAAATTTACTGCCTTCCTGCGACATTGAGTAGCTTTCCTCAGATATTGTATCCAAACTTCTGGTTTGAACACTACCCAAGTAAGTTCGTAAATAAGTAAAAGTAAAAAAATGATCTATTGTATATACAGGTCAGAATGTTACTGTATGCTGTATGCACAGAGCTCTATATATACTGTGGTGCAATAACTAAATTAATGTTTGTAAGGGTAATTATAAGTTACTCTCTGGACAAAGGTATTTTATGTGTGTACGTTATGTACATAATCTTGGAATATGTTGTGATTTCCAACCACCCATCCCCCACCTACCTAGCAAAAGCAATACCTGTCTTTTCTGTGTATGAGATAGGATTTTAGTTCCCTGTCGTGCACAGATAATGAATCTGTGATTGTGAAAAAGACCTCAGAGGGAAGTTAAAGCTCAGAAGAACTCGTAAAAAGCTCACAGGCACGCGAGCCACGCCATGATTAAGTTTCCCCTCCATGTCCTCTATGTGAATATTCACATGTACGTGTTTTACATGCGTGTGCGATCACAAGACCTGCATACGGTTAAGAGCATATGGGCCGTGTGTTACGAACGCGCTGAATAATTAAGAGTGATGCACGTTGCCCTTCTGTTGCTGTGGGACTGAATTATTCACCCTCAGATCCGTTGGAGAGACAGCACACACACACACACACACATAATCACACACACACTGGCATATGATGTGACACCATCCACGCATTTGTCAAATCTCTCAATCAGAAATACAAAAAGGGAAATATTTGTTTGTCAGTATAGCGTAGAGGAAATGTAATGTGCATCTCTGACTCATGCAAAGGGAATGGTGGAAGTTGGAACAATAGAGTGACACATGAGGACAGCTCCGACACCTGCAGGCATACGCAACGATAGAGACACACACGCACATGCATGCCTCCACCTGAGTTTTGTCCGCGACAGGAGGAAGCAGAGTGGAGGGGAGTCAGGTCTGTCTGTGCACCTGCCCACCGAAGACAGGCTGCAAAGAGACACCACCTGCATGTCTACACACAGCGAGCCTCTCAGCAGTCCGCTCTCTCTCCGTGTTTCTTTCACAGCAGCCATGTTATTAAGGATTTGAATGAAACTAAATGTCCTAGCAACTTGTGCTACAGGTCTTGGGGAAACCCTGTTCAGGCTCATCGACTTGCATTCTCCCCATCGTGACTCAGCAGCATTTACCTTCCTGGTTTGTCCCTTAACAAGCTGCTTGGGATTCAAGCCAGAGTCTACATCCACCGAAACATGTATATTAAGCTCTCATTAAGGCCAGAGTCACAGTAATGCTGTTATAAGAAATTGTAATTATGCTTTTATGGTGTCATTAATCTGAAAAGTCAAATTCTCCCCTTCCTCCCTCCTTAAAGAAAGTCCAGAGGTCTGGATGGGAATAAATCATAAGTTTACTGAAGTCTTATAGTTTCATGGTAGTTTAAAGTGAAGAGACCTTTACAATGGAAGAGAGCGAAAAAGCGGAAATCAGAGGTGCAGCGGCTCTTCATACAGCTCAGAAAAATGTCACCTCGTTGTGCGAATGGTGACCAGTTGGTTAATAAAACAGTTTACTTTCTTTCACAGTCGTCATATTTCAGTTATTAATCATACACAGCCACGGTTACAGATATAGATATGTTACCTCATCACTATCAATCCTGTAAACAGCTGTTTAAAAAGAAAAAACATGATTAAGAATATGTTTTGTCTTTTTTTCACCTGCTTCCAAAACACATACATGCGCCAGTACGTATCATTCAGATCGAAGACGTTGCGATTACATGGTATATGCATCTTTGTCCATTAGTCTACTGCGAAGCCTCATCACAGAGGACGCTCCACAGACGACACAACATGCAGACGGACATGCACAAGAAAAACCTAATTTGGATCACAGTGAAGGATGATGAATTACATGCTCATCAGCCCCAGCTGTACTTGTTAAATGTTAGCAAGCTAACGCACAAAACAAATATGCGTAATATGTGACACGTTATGCCTGGTTAGCATCAGCATCGTCAGTTTGGGCATGTTAGCATGGCTCAAAGCACTGCAGTGCCATTGCAGACTCAGAGCCACTCGCATGTCTGTAAACTCGTTGGTCTTGTTAGTAGCCACGAGTAGCTCCTCCTTTTTTCAGTCGTGAGGTATATTGTGGAACAACAGGGTCCCATCAAGGTGCTTTTGATTACACTCACAGTATTCAAAACGTCATAGGAGTCTTTTTGAAGAGTTAATTTGATTGAAACTGCAGATTGGATCTGAGTTTCCTCTCATCTACTCACATTAAGGGTACAACAGAGAATAAACACCAACACAGTTTATTTTTTTAATATCGTGAAATGGTCTGTAAGTACACGTTAGAAGAGACTAAACTCCCCTTGAGGCCTATAGAGGCCATGGAGCTCCAAAGTGGCTTGAACCAGCCGACGAACCATCTGGGCATTCCTTAGAGCCTCGTGCTCTCCTTAGCACGGCTGAAAAATTGTTGTGGTAATTACCCTTTAGTTAGACCACAAACTCATCACTGCCAGCACTGGTAACATTCAAGTCTGCGTAATAAAACTGGATAATTGTTGTGCAAAAGGCCAAAAGGACATTAATATTATCTCAATGTAATTACTTTATACTGCTCTGTCAATCATTTATCAGCACGATGTATGGGCGAGTGGTGAGTCGGCACTAAAAATCAGCTAGTGGCTTTGTGAAAAGCTGCTGAGCTCACAGTAAGTGAGGGGAGCAGGTCTGTTACAGTGTGCAGTTTGGGGTGATTATTGAGATGGATAGTTCAGACTGCTGCCCAGCAAGACCTGCCGAGCCAACAGTCGATCACCGACCTGCAGAGTTGTACACGAGTAGACTTTACTGTGTGTCTGCCTTGAGATTGACTCAGGAGTGCATTTACATTTGATTTCAAGTCCATCTGTGTGTGTGTGTGTGTGTGTGTGTGTGTGTGTGTGTGTAATGGGTCTTATTTTATGTTTAATACATATGTTTTTTGTTTTTAAATCTCTGCCCAAGAAAGGTTGAACCCAAAAATGAAAATGTAGTCATGATGTACCCACCTTCATGCCGATGAAAAGTCAGGTGAGAACTTCACAGCAAGACAGTGTTGCAGCGTTCTCCGAAAAAAAAAACTGACTTAGATGGGGAGTTGTTGAAGTGAGTACACAAGTTTGACTGTCTGTCAAACAGTTTGGCATCTTTGGGCTTCTGGAAACTTGAATTATGCTGGACGAGCTATATGAAGCCATTTTCTGTTCCCATCAGTTCTTTACAAGAATGCAATGCTGTTTTGCTCTGAAGTTTCAGAAATGCTTTATGGACCGCAAATCTTAACTGGTATTTCCATCGGCACTGGAGTGAGTAGATCACGCGCAAATGTTCATTATGGCTGAACTTTTCCTTTAAAGCTTCATGTCTTCGCAAATAACTGAATAGAGGAGCTTTAAGGTGTGTTCACAGTCAGATTGAATGCACCACTTCAGCCGTGACATGTTTTGACAAAGCCGCCCTACAGCACAATAGTGAAATAATGAGGATGGCTCTTCTCAACACAAACTTTCGCTGTACTATCATAACACAAATGCAAATCTATAAAAACTTCTGACAACTTGCTTACCTTTCGTATTTGCATCCCACTCTCTCCCACCCCTCCTTTCTTTTCCTGTCCTCCTGTTTTCTATCTCCCTAGGTGGCGGTGAAGATTATAGACAAAACCCAGCTGAATCCCACCAGTCTACAGAAGGTGAGTGGCTGTTTTATGACCACATGGTAGCATTAATGTCGTGGTTACGGCGCTCATGGTTTTTCCATTAGTCATTCCTGAGCTCTTGCCACTCTGTTTCTTTGCTCTTTGAACTCAGGATGTGCTGTTTTACATAATGTAATCAGATGTAGCCAGGAGAGACCACAAGGCTTGTTTAATCTCCAGACCTCCCGCCCACCCCACTCTTGACTCTCTCTGTTGGTTAGTGGTTAGAGGCGGCTAAAAATACCCCTGCCTGCCTGCCTGCCTGCCTGCCTGCCTGTTTGTCACTTACCCTTGTCTAGCAGTCGTAACCAATTATAACGAAGGGTTTAGGAACGTTTCCTGATTACTGAGTCCAAATCCAGCTCTTTCTGCTGATTAAACACACACACACATCCATACACATACAATCCTCATGGTAGATTAGACCATGTGGAAGGATAGCGGTCACTGCTGCGTCACATTATGAGCAAACGTCACCAGTTAGTCTAAAAATGATACAGGTGTACAGCTGATTGACGGGATTCATTTCATGGTTGTGACATTAATGGTCAGTCATTGCTCTTTTGATTTAAGTGTTTTGCTAAAGGATGAACACATCGCTAAGCAACTGTCATGGTGACTCATTATAATCATGGACCATTAAAAGCACCACACCTACTCAAACAGCAGTTGATGTCTTGATGGACCTCTTGGCCCTCAAGCAGCCAGGGTGAGAAAATATCGGTGTGCCAATCCATCCTAATGAGCATAATAACAACAATTAGCTTTCCAAAATGTCTGTCAGCCCACACTGGTCTGAGAGGAATGAACTCGAGTGCTACTGGAGGAAATGAAAGCTGGAATAATCAAGCAGGGTATCGTTGCAAGCGGACAAGTGACACATTTGGTTCTTGGCTTCAATCCTACTTGTAAATCTGTACATTTTAGCCAATCAGGGTGCTACTTCTGTCTTAATTGTGTTGCCGGCATTGTTCTCCACGAGCAAAAGACATCTGTAATTTGCCCGGATCTTAATGGGATCCAACTGCCATCCTTCAGCCAATCAGTGTGAAGAAGATGCTTTGAGAATTTCAAGCTCCAAGTTCCTCACTCATCTAATCTGGCTGAGATAAATTTCATTGTGCGAGCTCTTTTGTTAAACACCCTATTGTGTGGTTTCTAATCTGCGCGCGCACACAGTGGGGTAATGAACATTTGGAGGGCTGTATGAGTGCGTGTGTTTGTGTGTGTGTGTGTATGTGTGTGTGTGATTATGAACTGAGTCTGACTTCAATGATCTGGGTCTCGTCTAGGTCATGAGTGGTTACGTACCTGATGGGTCAGGTTGACCGCTGCCTGGTGATGGCCAGGGCAGATGTATCATGTGAGGCTGCGGACCAATCAGGATTTCTCTGATCAATAATTCAGTGGGCCTTTCAGATGTCAGCTGCAGTAGAACTGAGAGGGTCAATATGGAGAAGTCTTCTGGCTTTTATGGGGGATGAGCTAATATTGGTTTAACAGCAGCTGTATGCACATAGAAGTTTGTGTTTGCTTGCACACAAGCATTTGTGCGTCAGATCTGTTGTGTATTTGTGTTTCTGTGTTAAGGCATGTTTATGTAGTTGTACGTTAAGTGTCCTCTGCTCTGTACTATAGATTGCTGTAATGCTATACAGAAGTTCCATCTGCAATGCAGAAGCCGGTCTTATAATGCAGCAGTTGTCTCCTGGATTGAATCGATTGTCTCACTGACTCAGTGCGTCCATTCCTTGTAAAAGCTATGCTATGGATGCATTAAAGCAGACGCCCGCCCTTATACAGCTTTTGCTTGGTTACTCCTGGACTGGCCACATAAGATCTGAGGGGAAAAGAAAAGAAGAACATCAATGTCAGCCGGTGGTTTCATTCCTGGTGTTTGGGGTTTAGTGCTGCTGATTAGCCAGTTGATTAGAATTTAAAGATAGACGTGTGTTATAGTTTCTGTTGAGTTGTGCACTTACGTTATCCTAAATGTATCCAACAGTGTTCAAACCAAATTTGAGATTTGAGAATGTGAGAAACAAAAACTGTAACAAATGGAATTTCCATCATTTCTTTAAATTGTTGAATCTCCCAAGGGTGGTATTTTATATTTAACTCTTTGAAATTAACCTTTAAATCTTGATATTAACCGAACTTGCAAAGAGCCACCAGAAGTTGTTGTTAAAATATCCTTGTATATGAAAATGACAGTTGTTATAGTGGTTATAAAACAATCTTTTGATTTTTGCTAATCAATGTGATAGTCGAACAATGGCATAGTCATCAGAGCATGAATTTAATGTTTAAATTGAAAATCAAATTTAATTGAATTGGTGGATTATTTGACACACCAACAATAATCCAATAATCCTTATTTCAAATAATTAAAATATAAATCTTGGTTGCTACTGTCTACAATTTTGGTCATTGTCTCTTGCAACCATCAGTTGGTTTTGCTTTGGCTGCTTGTTTTGTCGGACGCATTCCTCATGTTTGGAAGTCTAGACTGAATTTGAAGTTCCCTGAGGGTGTCTGGGCTGCTCTGCTCGCTCTGTTCCCATTGTGACCCCTTTCCCGCAGAATGGAGCAGGAAAATGTAACCAAGAATTGATTTAAGACTTCAGAAGCCATCACATTTCCTGTTTTATTCTGTTTTTTTCTTACATCCATGATGTCACAGTTGTTCTTCAGCACAGCTTCTTGGTCAACAAATTGATCATACCACACCACACTTAAATGGTTAATGGTAAAATGCTGTAAAGCTGAGCAGGCTATTTCTAGAGGCAGATATAAACAACAGATGGGCATAATTATTGATTCAGTGACTCAGGCTTTTTACATGCATGAAGAGCAGAGGTTGAAGGATTTCCTGGTACATCTTAAGATTCTGGTGTCTCAGGTGACCTCTTGCTCTGTCATGCATACAATTCACTGTGCACTGTTAGTGTTACAGCTTTTTATTTCTGATCCTGTTTGTTTGTCAGAGTGGGTGAGTGAGGCTTGAGAGGTCTGATCTGACCACAACACTCCTCCACGCACGGTTAACGGCCACTCTTTCATGTTAGACCGTCAAAAAATGCCACTGATCTCTCTTTTTATCGTCTCAAAGGAGCCGGGCTGCGGCGGGCGCACCATCTGGCGCTGTAGGCACAGCCAGCACTTGGCTGTTGCAGATCCTATACAGCTACACACACACACAAGCCTGAATGACACATACAAGCATATACAGGAGGAGATCCTCTGGTTTAGTTCTACTGATCTGGCAACGTTCATATGCATGCATTCCTGTACATCATACATGCAACCATACGGATCCTCTAGCTTATCTCAGGGTGAAAATTAGAGTAAAGTTCATAACGCAGAGACAAACACACAAAGTCAATAATAAAATCTCAGTTTTTATTGCTTTTTTTCTCAAGCTTATCTTTGTCGGTCTGGTGTTCCCCTTCGATTATTAGATCTCAAAAGGAGTTTAGCAGAGACCAGAATGAGTCATGAGGCTAGAATGAAGCTTCGGTCTGTTCCTTTATGCCCCATTGGCGATCTCTGCCCTGGTGTGACTTTGTGGTGGTTTCAGTGTAACAGGAAATGAGGTCAGCTGAGCTTCCAAGGCACCTCCTTAGATCTACCACAGGAAATGCATCACATGTCATCTGTGGTCAGGGATGTTGACGTTGTCATGGTTTTTAGGCATTTTTAGCCCTGAAATAGGCCTCTCCTTTAATCCCCTCTTTTCACTGAGCAGACATTACTCTCATCCCACCATCCCATTGCTCTTGCTCTCTTTCTAATCTGTTCATTGCTTTAACAATCAACAGAATATTAAAGGTGAGATGATCGACTGCAGTTTTTCTGCTAAAATGCAAGACATGTTCACATTTAAGGAAGGTTGAGCCGTTTGGTTTGTGATGTAAAACACAGAACACTGGCAGCTGCAACAAAAATCTAAATCTCTCTTCTTGACGTGGCTCAGAGCCACAGCGCTAACCTTCAGTCTTACTATGTCATGATGTTTTCTGGTTTAAAGGCACTCTTCACAACAAGTAAATCCGACTCTTTCCGTGTATTTTCTGCCAGTTGTAAAAAGCCCATCTTGGGGTCAAGCTCCCTTAATGGCTGTTGTTTATGTCTGTCTTGCGCCTGCCACTACGCATTAGCCAATGAGATGCTGTCAGGCCCACGGGCTGGAAGAGCTTTGGTGTTGTTCAGATGAGCGGAATGCAATCGGACAGGCAGCACCGTTGTCCGCGATGAATCATAAAACAAATCAAATGTTGAGGCTGATAAGATATGCTTGGATTTACATATTGATAAACATGTTTTCAGCGCTGTTGCGGCTTTGACTGACAGTTAAGAAGTGAAGTTATAGATAATGAATGAGAGGTCTTTGCAGAAGCAGAGAGACAGAGTTGTGTCTCTGGTTATTTTCAGCACCTCAGGAGTCAAGGACAGGACAGGACAGCTTGTGTGAATGTCACTTTGAATCCCTCTTTCTGCCAGTCTGTTTGTCTTTCTGTCTTTCTTTGACAAACAGCAAGCAGTGGTTGGTTATTTACTGATACAAATGCAAATGCAAACACGCATGCATGTACACACACACAATCATTAGAGGGATGAGGGCTTCCAGGCTACTCATCCTATCAATAATCTCAATGTTGAATGAGCAGCTGTGCTGCTGTGACTGAAATAGTCCAGCCAGTTCCTGTAAGTGTTCCCAGTCTGATATCTGCTGCTCTGCGCCTTCTGCATGGGGACTCTGCTGTAATTAAGGCTAGTTTGGGAGCCTGGGCGCCCCTGGGTGGCTGGAAGTAGGTCACTGGCACAGACTACTGAGGCCCAGGCTTATTGGAAACGGTGTGTTTTCATGTTTGTGATACACATTTCCCTTTTAGCAGCTATTCTTCTAATCATTTCCTTCAACCACAGCCTCTATTCATCATCTGACTTGAGCGTTTAAATTCATTTTAATTTGAAAGAGGGTCGTTTCGCCTCACAGGAAGTTGGCCCAAATGTTCAGAAATCGCTCACTGTGTCCAAAACCACCTTAAAAACTGCTTTATGCAACGCCGTGAACTCCCTTTAGATATTATTGATATTAATACTAGACTGGATAACAGATCTCAAACTCATTATCTGCTGTCCGCCTCCATGGTGGCTCCATCCCTATTGAGCTCGTATTGACAGACAGACATTGTGTTTGTTGTCGTTGTTTTCCACCGCCCTTCTCTGATTTGCTCTAATTTCTGTTTCCAAGTGGCTGCACGCGTGCTTCCCATGTGAGGAGCTTTAGGGCAATGACGTAGACGAGACAGAGAGAGAGAGGAAGAGATAAACACTGACTCTTTAGACCACCCCTCATTCAGAATGATAAAGAAGTCCTGTCTCGATGGATGGATGCGTATCTGAGCCTGTGACTTCTGTGTTTATATTTGAGTGCACTGCAGGACATCTTTTGGTTATTGTGTCAGTGTGTTTCCACTCTAATTGACTTTGTTACCATGGGGGAACCTCTCAGGCCAACCGAGCAGCTGATGAATATGGAGCAGAGTTTGCCACACAGGAGAAGCTCGTTATTCTGAGCCACGCAGGAATTGAAGATTTGTGTGTGTATAAAAACATGGTGCCATCTATGAAATCTGCTCACATATTTCCTTTATTAAAGTGTCAAATACATCACAAAATAAACAGCACTAAAAGAGGTCGATAATAGAGATAATAAAAACATAAAGATATAATCTTAACCAGAAACTAAGGTTAAATTTAAAGACTATACGGTGCTATATTTATAAATATACATTGACAGATGTCAGGTCATATTTAAAGGGAAAGGCTGGTGAATCGATATATTTGTGTCATTCTCAACAAATCTCATTTCTTTTTAAATAACATGTTATACCACATCCTGTATGTGGCACATACGTTCCTATTGAAGATATAACTCTTTAAAAGTAGATCACCAAATAAAACAATGAAATAGCTGAGTGCTGCAGCTTTTAGCAAATGTTACTCAAACAAAAGATAGAGTGCTTTTGTTTTGGACTATTTTCAGCGACGGATTAATACACATTTGGTGTTCTTGCCAGTACCTACATCAGTAGTGAGCTTAAACCCAACGGGATGTCACCCACTGGTTTGTTGACGATTACTTTGAGGCCTTGACCATTATGTGCGTTGTGTGTTTGCTTGTTTTATTGGAGCCAGAAGTGACCATATTTGGACAAATTGGTGGAGGTGGTTTAGGTCTGATATGTACCCACACCCTAAACCATAACCTGCTTTATCATCTTTTTTACTCTAAATGTGACCATAATTTTAAAAAATGAACATCATGCTGTATTGAAGAAGACCTGAAACTAGTGAGTGAGACCACAAACAAATTAGGGAACTGTTTACTGAGGTCAGAAATCAATCTATAAGTAGTTTTTTCATAAGCTTACATGCAATCAGGCTTCTTCTGGAAACTAGTGGAGTCGCCTCTGCAGGCTATTAGAAAGAACGCAGGATTAAGGCACTTCATATTTTACACAGTTCATAAGTAGGACAGTGTATGTGTAGTTGATTCAAAATAAACCACGGCGCCAGTGCTCATTGCAGTGAAGGACAATGTCACCCAGTGCAACCACGTGGCTGATCGATTTGTTTTTCTGTGGCACCAAGGAATAAGCTACACCAGACCTTTCAACTGTTTACAGGATTTGTTTTTTGACAGTGAGAAAAATAAATAGCCTTTTTCTTTAAGCCCTCTGCGGTGTGCTTTATGCGTGTGTCGAGTCTAATGAGATGGGAGGTGTCAGAGAGAAAGAAAGAGAGAGGCCGGTGAGCAAGTAGAGACAGAGGACAGAGGAAAGATTTAGAGAGTGTGAGAGAGAGAGAGAGAGAGAGAGAGAGAGAGAGAGTACCTGCATGTTGTTGAACCAGACTGTAGCTGAGAGGTCCCACAGAGTCGGGCCTGCTCACACTGGTATAATAGCTGTGTTTGATGACCTAGAAACATAGACTATCCCAGCACTTATGTAAGACCTAAAGGGCCATCAAAAAAGTTGCACACACACACACACACACACACACACCACTACACAGCCTCCATCCTCAGTTTTAATGTGACATGTAGGATTATGACATGCAGAGTAGTCGTCTATTTTCTCCTTGCAGGAGATGAAAAGCGTCAATCAGGATCTTTTTCGCCTGATCAAAGTGGTCTGCAAACGGCAAAATCCGTGCTCGGTCTCAGGTAGCAGTGGATGCTAAATCCCAGCTCGAGTGAGCGTTGAAATTTAACACTCACAACACAGCCCGCCCTCTGCACGACTGGGAATCGGCAGAATGTAAATGATTCAACAGCACCTCTAAGTGGCTGCAGGAGCTCGTCTGACATAAACAGTCACGCCAAGACGGAGGAGGTTTTAAATGATTATAACTCTGCACTCAGCTTATACAAGATGCTCGGAAATAGACTGGATGATGTGATTTTTCTTCTAAGGGTTTCTCATTACACAGGAGAGAAACTTTTACCGTCTGCATCATCAAAATAAACCTCTTAATCAGATATGATTTTTTGTTTTTGAGAACCACGGGACTAAAGGCATCAATATGATTTTGCTGCTCTTTTTTTTTTTTAAAGATGATTATATTAGGCAGCAGATGCCTAACTGGCTGCAAGCCTGTGTGCTGTTACTCCGCAGTGGGCGGCTGTGTGATGCTGCTGACTGGGTGTTTGGATGGCCGACTGGCTGGACTGCAGTGTGTCAGTGGAGTTGTAATGTGTAGGTCAGGGTTTAGCGCGAGGTTGTCGCTGCATCACTGATATTGCTTTACACAGTACAGTAGCTCCATGATCCTCAGCTCCTCTCATGTTACTGCAGAGTGTAATCCAGTTTCAGATGTATACAGCTCACTTAGATCACTGCATATTAACAGTTTCTAACAGTGCTTTAACAGCAGAGAGAGAGCTGATGCACAGGGTCATTGCATGTGATGTCATTCAGCATATTTATGGATGCATTAAATGTTCCTCTGTGTCCCAACAGCTCTTCAGGGAAGTCCGAATAATGAAGCTACTGAATCATCCAAATATAGGTAAGTTCAAGGAGGAGCGTGCAGTAGCTTAGCTTTTGTCAAAAATATCAATATATAGATACATATTGTTTCTGAATATTTCAAGCGTTTCAACACTATTTTTCTGCTGCGTCAATACACCAGTACCAGCTGTGCTTTCTTGCTCTCTGACAGCAGGTTGGCGCACAAACATTATTTTTAAAGGCTTTATCCAGAAGAAAGAGAAAAATGTCATGTTTAATTCAGTCTTTCTGCCATTCTCTGCCAAGAAAAGAGAATTTGTATCTCCGGTAGTGTATCTAAGTTATAGCCTTGTTAGATTAATCTTTTAATATGAATCAAAAATGTTATCCCCTAAATTTTTCTCTGTGGTATTTAAAACAGTATTGAATGTCATAAATTTCGGCATGGTCATGTTAAACGCTTTAAACAAGTCTTTAACAGGGAGACATTTTCTAAGGTATTGGGTCAAAGTTTGAAATTCCAGTCTCCTGACAACACAAATCCCATGTTATTAGCATTAGCAGAACCAATTACACCAACACCCATCATCTATCTAACCCATGATAACCTGCATCAGAGGAATAAAAGAACAGATCACAATTAGATCAGAATTCTTAGGTTTGTGCTATTTGTTTCCCTCCCGCTCCTTTATAGCAGCAAATAAACTGATTTAAAAAAAACAACCCAGAGGCAATCCAGGCACTTCAAACAAGAAAAAGTATCAAGAGGAGGAAGGAAATATAAAAAAAAAACGTTTATTACAATGGCTAAATTGTTAACATGTTGCAACCATTATGTTTTCATTAGGGCTCCAAACAACACATGGTCAAAACATGTTGGCTTTTTTATGATTGCCCTTGTCACTATAATAAAGGCTTTTTAATATTTCCTTTCCCGTTTTGATACTTCCTTGTTTGTCTGGATTGCCTCTGCTTCTCTTTTTTTGGTTCTCCAAGAGCATCAGACATTGTGATCGATAGAGACCAGTCACTTTCTTTTAATAAACTAATTCATATTTAATTCCCTGTTCACTCTATTGTTCATTATTAAAATAAGAGCATCTAGATTTCCACTTCTACAAGCAAACGTGTATTTTATAATAATTTGAAGATCACAACAGTAGCAGTACTTGCTTTTTAAAACGCATTGGCTTCTTAAATTGCTGGAGAGTTTCATTCAGCGTCAGATATCAGTTTTAATGCAATGAGGGAACTAGACCAGTAAACTCAGCTGACATATATTCCCTAATTCCTCCTGCAGTGAAACTGTTTGAGGTGATTGAGACGGAGAAGACACTTTATTTGGTGATGGAGTATGCCAGTGGTGGTAAGTGACACACTCAATGTATGACATTTGCTTGATTTTATGAGTGTATTCCTGCTCGTTATTCCCACATTAGCAGTTTTAGAGCAATTTAATAAGCACACACACAGACTCACACAGCTTCAGTAAGTTTACAGACTATTTAAGTGAAAAGCATGCCATTAGAATGCTTTACCTAATATCCCTTATAAATTCATGGTAGCAGTAATGCTAGCGATATAAAATGATAAAGATATACTGATTGATAGTTGTGTGTTTCCTCTCTTTATTCCAGGAGAAGTATTTGATTATCTAGTGGCTCACGGCAGAATGAAGGAGAAGGAGGCCCGGGCCAAGTTCAGACAGGTGAGTCATCAGCATCGCAACGCTCGCACCTCTGTCGTCACTCCATTACTGTTTTCAGAGGGAAGACTGCATGCACCAAGATCAAGCTCCGTCACCGACTGCAGAGGAAAGATGGAGCACAGATAGCTCGGCCTGAGAGGGTTGAGAGCAACTACTTTACAGATGCTGCTCTGACACCTAGTGGTGCTACAAGAGCAATAAGGCAGGGATTAAGCCTCCTCTCTCGTACTACAAATTAGAACGTTCATCTCTTTCTTCTAAATGTCCTTTTATACAATAGAGTAAGCAAGATCTTGTCGAAGAACCAGCTTTCATGTCCACACTGTCTGTGTTTAAAATCCCTCCGTGATGGTCTTGGATGACTCAGAAGAACTGTGTGTGACACAGTGTGGGCAGTTTGTGTGTCACAGTACAGACAGATCATCGCTCGGAAAGGTAGAAGTGTTCGTGCGTGTCTGCGAGCGGGTTGGTGGGTGGCATCTGTCAAAGAACAGTGTGTTTTCTTTTTGGTTGATGTTGTAGCTATTTCTTGCATATGTTGGTGAAATTTCTCTGTCAACTGTCATAGCAACTGCCCACTGCGTGTCACACGATCACAGGGACTTTGGCTTGAGTACATTTGGGCCTGTAAAATCACAACATTCACCAGCATGAAAGTGCAGCTCATAAAACTCAGATAAAGATAACGATAACCCTGAACAACAAGGGTACAAATCATGTACTTCAGTACTGCTTTTGTGATATATGAGTCAAGTATGATTTCATGTAAGGTGTACGTATTCCTGTTGCTCACCATTAACAAATTAATAAAGTTAATGTGACGTTATGGGATTAGTTTACAGTTAATAAATCATCAGTTTTAAATTACAGGTGTTTCATTCATTAATTAATATCGTGCCTGCCAACACTCCCAAGTTTCCCTATTTTTAATCCTTCCCCCCATCGAGCTCCCAACTAGTAATTTCTCTGGTTAGTTCTGCAATTTTATAGTGATACAAAACACAATGGTGTTTCTCAGTTCCTGAGTGGGATGTGTGTTGTGGTACCTGGCAACCCAGAGGCTCCACTCAGTTTGCGGCAGAAAATGTATGACATAGGTCCTTTGGAGAATAAATACGCTTCCAAATGTCACTCCACTTTGTACGAGGCCTTCCCCTTTATTGACTTTTGCTTCCTGTCTCACTTACTCGTCCCCTTGCCTCCTGCATCACTTTATACTTCCTCTGCTTCTTTTTGAAAGGTCTACCTGGTTACCATGGCTCCTTTACTTTAAGATATTTGATCATTGATCCAACTGGCTTTCATGTGGGTTGTTAGGGCTAGGTGAGCCCAGGTGTGAATGGTTGTTAAGCTGTCGGCAGAGGGAAGTCAGAACTGAAGAAACCTCTTGGATGAGACTTCAACTTTAACTGTGTTTTTTTGGTCATAGAGGACGTAATTGAAATTCTCCTGCCACACTGAAAGTGAACCCGAGTAGTTGAATTTTCCTTTTATATTAAACAGCAATTATTCTGAAAATGGGTTATTCATTTTGTTATTTTTCAAGCAAAATGCTTTTTTTTAATAAAAAAAAAACAAAACAGGTTTTTAGCTTTAAAAAAATGAGATGTTTCACTGCTTTCCATTGCCTTGAATGACACAAATTGTTAGCTGCTGCCCTGTTGTGATCTTTGTTTTTGTATGTCTTTTATACATTTTTATACATCTACTTCTGTCTTTTCTATACTTTTGTAAAGAAACTCTAGCTACTCCTCTGAAAAACAGTGTATACAGTAAGTATACTTTGTTACTATTACGCCTAATATAGCCGGTAGTGTCTTATGACGTGTGTGTGTTTGTGTTTCAGATTGTGTCTGCAGTGCAGTATTGTCACCAGAGGAGGATAGTACACCGGGATCTAAAGGTGAGGATCTAAACGCTCTCTGATATCTGATTTCTACTGAGTGCCATCCATATCTCTCAGGTGTATCTTGGGGGAAAACCCTCTATAATCACTCATAATCTGTCAGCGTTGAGACCTTGACAATCCACATGGTGATTTGCTCCATCTCTCACCACCTCAGGCGGAGAACCTGTTGTTAGACGCTGATATGAACATCAAGATAGCCGACTTTGGCTTCAGTAATGAGTTCACTGTGGGCAGCAAGCTGGACACCTTCTGTGGCTCCCCGCCGTACGCTGCTCCGGAGCTCTTCCAGGGAAAGAAGTACGATGGACCAGAAGTGGACGTCTGGAGCCTCGGGGTCATTCTCTACACACTGGTCAGCGGATCACTGCCTTTCGACGGACAGAACCTAAAGGTGTGCACCTGTTTTTGTTCTCACTATGTTCGTATGGTTACACAGCATGAGAAGGCATTGCTTCACAGCGGTCTTGCTCTTTTTCTTCACGTTTGATATTGTTTCTTCCTATAAGCCACACATCATCGTCATCGCAGCATCATCCTCATATTAAGTCTAAAGTTTGCGATCACTCTGCTTGTTATGTTTTTTAGTACTCAATTTGTAATGTCTTTTTCGGGAAGTTCATTGCACTGTCCTCTTTTTGTAAACAGAAGTCTAATTCTCCTCATTGTGTTCAGTTACACTGTCTTAAACCCATGTCCTGTAGACAATCTCACAAGCATTTCACACAGCCACTGGCCAAGTGTGCCAAAGTGTGAAAGAAGACTGGGTTTGAATTTCTCCCCCAAGTTCTTTATATTTATTTTTCACACAATTAATTGAGTGTGTGTAACCACGTGCAACACCACAAATGCCTTTGAGGGGAGACTGTCTGAAAGTGTGCGGCATTTCAGTCTGCCCACTTTGTAGTTGTTAAGGGTATGTGTAAACACTCCCGCCTTTAGACAATCAAATGCCACGTCGTACAATCTTTTATTTTTTAAAACCCGTACAAAGTATGAAAGGACACAGCTGCCTCTGTGGCAAGAAATAAATAAATTGGTAGTCCCAATAGTAAATAATAATAAATGCTTCTCTGAGACATTTTTTAAGCAAAGGCCAAAGTAAATTAAAGTACGCTGTGAAGTGCTACAGCCTGGCATCTTGAACTCAGGCTATTCTAACTGACTTTGGATGTTTTCTTGTGTCAACCTCCAACTGGGTGAAGAAAGAAACCTTGTACAGATCCATCCACCCTTATTTAATAATGCACGAGTTCTGGAAATATTTTTTCCCACTGCAATGAAGCCAGAAGGTCAAGAAAAAGTGGACATGGTAATTTTTAATTCATGTTCATAACAGGTCTGAGTCATCTATCGCCTGCAGTTGCCAATACTTTCCCATGAATAATTGATCACATGACTTGGTTTTATGTGACAGGAATTGCTCATGGAGGTGGTGAAAGGACTCTTCGGGTTCCGTCAACTCTACAGGGCACCATCACTGTTCATAACAAAAAAAAAGCGCTCCTACTGCCTTCACATTACAAGCATTTAACAGCAGACAAAGACAGTTAGCGACTAGCTTGCAAAATGATCAGTCATTTAGTAACAGCAAATAGGCAACTGTTTGCTAACATATTCACATATATTCACAACAACTCTGCACGATGATAATATTGTGTGTTGCTCGTTTCCTGCTCATTTTTGGCGCTAATTAACTCATTTGGTTTCTTCTCCGTCTGCCTGGTGTGTAGGAGCTGAGGGAGAGGGTCCTGCGGGGAAAGTACCGTATTCCTTTCTACATGTCCACAGACTGTGAAAACCTGCTGAAGAAACTACTTGTGCTCAACCCAGTCAAACGAGGCAGTTTGGAGGTATTTCCACCGCTCGCATTGTTGCGTCTTCACAGTTATTTGCTCTCCATTCAGAAAAGTCGAGCAGGAAGTCCTAACGATTTGGAGCGTGATTGTTGTGCGTCATGTGAAAGCACATAATTGCTGCTGTTGTTAATTGTGAACGAACAGTTCAATTTACAGTCTTGTCAGATGGAGATTCGGAAACATTATTCATTACAGATCAAAGAGTGGTCTTACATAATTCTTTGATGAAAGCCTTTAGAAATGATACATGGAATTTGTTGAAGCACTGTAAGAATTGAACTTGATTAATTTAACAAAATCATTATGCCCCAGACTCACTGCATCCATGTAATTAGGGATTGTTGTAGCTTGTTTCTCCTTTGCATAACAAACAATAAATAGCTGTCAGTTTAATTCACACTCAGCCTGTCCAGAGTCAATACCGCCCCTGTGCTCAGAACCAGGCCGAAGTTCAATAGTAAAGATTTCTCCATCAATAATAACAATAGATCGCACTGTTGTTCAGCCCAAGCCGAAGTTCACAACAACACACCATCACAAAACAGATTCATAATCAGGAATAAGGCTAAGCAAGGCAACAGTACCCAAAACCTGTATTGTCCACACTTGCCTTGAAAGATTACAGGAAGAGGAACAACACTCTTAGTTACTGGGATAAAATCCTCTTGGTGCGTGTGACGTGACGCACAGGCACCAGACGATAAAAGAGCGAACCTACAATAACTAACACAATGCTAACTTGGACCGCTAAAACACAGCAAAACATCATTCAGCATTATAATCCATACGCTCAAATGTATTTGCAATACCATTGAGTAAGGTCAACGCGTCGGACAGTTGGGCCCTCCACGTAATCCATTCATTTCTGATTATAGACACATGATAATGAAACACAAGATTTCTAATGTGTATTTTTCACAGGCTTTGCGATCACAATATACCATTTTCCCTGGCAGCACCTGAGATTTGAATTTGTAGACCAAATACAAAATCTGCTGCACCATGCACTAGCACAATTTATCTTTTTCCATGAACACATTTCAAAGTGCATACATCTCATTCATCTGATTAATCTAAAATGCATGTTTGATGCTTTGAAATCTCATTAATAAAACTTCCCTTACATTAACATTAGGTTGGAGACCTAATTTGCCACAGACAAAATGGCCAAATAGCGTAAGATATCTCTGTTGCGTTGATAACCAAGATGCTCACAGTGAAATAAAATAAATGAAATAATCTCCGCAGGATCGTCAGAAAGGTAGGACCAACATGTTTGACTACGTATCTGTTACAGCTAAGTTTGCCAGTTTTTCATATCTCTTAAGTGCAAACCAATGGACAGTTTTTCTACCTGGAATTGATTGACACAATGATTCGGTCTGTAGCTGGAACATTCATTACAATCGATGAAGGTTCTTATGCAACGTTGATCATTACTCCAGTAAATAGGACGTACCTTAAATCGTCTTAGCAATGAGAGATAAACTAGTCCTCTCAGCTCATTGAACCATTTGGCTCTGCTGTGAGCCACAAAGCTGACAATTCAAGGATTCAAAGCCAATAATTGGAACTACTTGAGGAGTTCCAGAGGTGTCCGTCTAACAATGGTTAAGCGAGCACTCACCCAGACCATGGTTTAGCTTTTTTTAATTCCTCATCTTCAACATTAAATCTCACTTTTATGCGAGCTCACTTCGATGTTGTGTAATTAACAGACGGCAGTCAGGATTAATTATCCGCCATTAAAACATTGTTTTGAATTTGCAGTTGAAACAACTGCCCTGAACATGCAGCACAGGAGATCTAATTGTCCTGTTCTCTTTGTTAGCAAATCATGAAAGACCATTGGATGAATGTGGGTCACGAGGAGGAGGAGCTCAAACCTTACATCGAGCCGGAGGCGGACTTCAGTGATTCATCCAGAATAGGTATGTCTGACTGTATGTGTCTGTAGATGTCACTGTTAATGTCTTGTCCAGTGTACTCACTGTATGATTTATGTTGACGCCATCAGAGCTCATGGTGACAATGGGCTTCCCTAAAGATGAGATCACGGACTCTCTACAAGCCCAGAAGTACGATGATGTCATGGCCACCTACCTGCTGCTGGGCAGAAAAGCTCCAGAGGTTCGTCTGTTCGTCATCTTCGACATTTTCACGAGTAGTTGACGCATTATGTCATGTGACCACTCATCCCGTGTCTCTACATCTCAGTTCGAGGGGAGCGAGCCCCTCACTAACAGTGTCCTGGGGCAGCGCCAGCGGCCGACCAGTGACATCAACAACAGCTCCAGCATTTCTCCCGCCCATCCCAAGGTCACACGCAGCATCTCGGCCAATCAGAAGCAGCGCCGCTACAGTGATCATGGTGGGGATGATGATGGTGGTGGTGGTGGTGGTGTCGTAGAGAAGCCAAGTAAAGTAACCTCGTTCTTCCCAGCTCTGAGAGTGCTGGTGGCTGCGTGCTGTGTAGGAGGAAGCTGCTCTTAGTCACTGAGGATTAGCCAATGATAGATACTGTTCACTGTGCTGATGGTCCTCTGAGCAAGGCACTAAAGCACGACCAGCCCCAGTTGTATTCTTAAATGGCTAATTGAGGCTGGTAAAGCTTTAGAATAGCAAAGTTTCTTTCATTCTCGGGAATGATAAATAAAATGATAAAAGCACATTTAATACCTCTATAATTTATTGTTAAGGTATGAAGACCTAGTCCTAGTTTTATTTTGATATTTGGTTTATTTGAATGTACAAATTAGTGACTAAACCTCAACACTGCACTGGTTTTGTAGCAGCTTCCTCTCATGTCATGTGGGACCGTTGTGTCTGGTGCCATCTGCTGGCTGGCTGCCTTCCTGCAGCTCCCTCAGTAACAGCATCTCAAAGCATGAGGAGGGGAATTGCCCTGCTGTGTATCTGCTCACCTTGGCTTCTGTAGTTGTACGACTTATTGGAAATGTGTTTGCAGTGTGTTTTGTTGGACTGGATAATGTCTAAATCATGGCTTTGAGTGGCTTTGCTTGATGTTACTGTAACGAAGACAATGACTGCGTTTATGTGCACAAAATATTCCACTTTGAGCTGTTTAAACACAAAATAACAGCATTCCTTCCAAGCTGTTGACATGACTAATGAAAATTAATATTTTACTAATGTGTTCCTGCTTGGAGTCGTACGTACTCGAACGTACGAACACAGTTTCTCCGTTACATTCATTCAACCAGCTTCTTTAAAGGCTCATCATTGCCGCATGATAATATCCAAGTCTTTCATTTTGTTTAAAAGTAGGTGTTTTTTTCTGTTTCTTTTCTTTTGCTTATGCATCTCTACCCTATCCTTGCAAAATTTTGGCTAGGCAACACACAGAATAGACCGTTTGACATGCTAGATGTCCAATTTAAAACCTGAATTACATCAGCCTATCCCACAAGTATTTATTGGAAATGCTATGTATGGATTATGGTCTAATTCAGCAGATTATGCTGTTTACATGACCCATATCAAATTCAGAATATTATCATATTCAGAATAATGGTGGAATATTTGTGTGCATGGAAACGTAGTCACTGTCATTTTTGTCAAAACGTTCCTGATAATTGGAGCTGTTGAAATGGTAACATGTTTGGAAAATGATATAAGTATGTTCTCATATGTGTCTCGCTCAGTGGGTCCGTCTGTGCCCCCGGCGGTGTCGTATACGAAGCGTGGCCAGGCCCTCAGTGTGGAAAGTGACCACAGGGAGGAGTGGGACGGAGCACGCCGGCTGGAGCTCAGCACCTCGAAAGGAGACGTTCCCGCTTCACCACTGGGGGTGCAGGAGAGGAAGAAAACTACAAGTGCTGTGGGGGTGAGGAAGCAAAGGATATGATTGCTTACAAATGTCTACATAGGGACACTACATGAACATAGAGAAATAGATGCAGCTGGGTCTAGAATGTAAGAAAAAGAAAAAGGGAAATTTACATTGTTTTGCCTAATTTTTGTTGCATTATTTCACAAATTCTCTGTAATAAATTAATGCATTAACAGGTTTTGGCGTCTCTTTCCACAAACAGACTAATGGATCAATGACTCGTAGGAACACATATGTGTGTGAACGATCCTCTACTGACCGCTATTCAGCTATTCCCAATGGCAAAGACAGCAGGTAAACACAGTTACTTTCAGTCTTGTTCAAGACATTTCAATCATATAAATCTCCGCATAGAAATGAGCTGTTTTTGGGAAAATATCTGCATCGTATTCCTCAGTTTAACCGAGGTGTCAGGTAGCACCCCATCGACTGCGATCAGCTCCACACGACCTCGCCACACCAAGTCCATGTCATCGTCAGGGCATCCTTCAAAAAGCACACTGCCCCCCATCGATGACAACACAGAGCTTAAAGCCAGGTGAGTGGCCTGATCCACGTATCGTCATCTAGAATAACTGTGGCTAGTGGAAGTCACTTTGTGGCAAAGACTGTAGTGCTGACAAAGTAATTGCAGTACATTTAGCGAGCCTGCTAACATACGATGTTGTTCACGTTGCAGCTCTTCTCCTCGGGGTCCCTCCACCTCTCCGTCCGCACACAGTATTAGCACCCCAGAGAAGAACCGCTTCCCCCGCGGCACCACCAGTCGCAGCACCTTCCACGGAGCTCAGCTCAGAGACCGGCGCAGCGCTACCTACAACGGCCCCCCGGCTTCACCAACGCTGTCCCACGATACAGGGGCTCTCGCTCAGCAACGCAGGGGCACCTCCACCGGGATCATCAGCAAGATCACCTCAAAGTTTGTCCGCAGGTCGGTGAAAACAAACGGCTGCACAAATGATTCACTTACACTTATGCACCTAACAGTTAAGGATATGTGAAAGGTATGCACTCTACCTTTGGCAGGGATACTGAAATACATGTTGAAGTCTTAACTCTCAAAAAACACAAGAATAAGATGCTTTATACTGTCTGGGTGACTAAAATAACCAGTAATTATGAGATTTTTAGAGGGATGGTCCAGTTTTGAAAGAATTGTTCTTTTCTTGCTCATTCACACAAACTCATGAATTCCGTTTTATTTCGCTGCAGGCTGTCTGAAGGTTTGTTAGGCGACAAAATTAGCAGTGATCTCTGCTAATTACTAATCACAGTGAATGCCAGTTGAAACAAGTGTCGGTTCAAATTAGAGAAATGCCAATATAGACTGGACTGACAAAGGGTTGTTGTCACCAGCACAGACTTGGGTGACACATTGGGGGCGAAAAATGTCATATTAGTCATGTCACAAAAAACAAATAAAATCATAGAAATCAAAGCATTACACGATAAATCATCGAATCAACTTCCTAAATACATACAAGGTTTTCTTTTCTTACCGTACTTGTGAAGCCTGATATCATCATTGCATATATTACCTTTATGGACCCACAGCTCCAAACAGTATTTTCGAGAAACTACTTAAATGTATTCAAGCCCGGCTTCTAGCTGGTAACTAGCTTTTCACAATCCGGACCAAATCTGCCGTGAAGAATGCTGTAAGATATCATATTTCAGTGACTCTTCTGCTGCAACCTCAGCCTATCTGGACACTTTATGCCTCGAACACGTCTCACACGTTCCCACAACAAACTCACTAGATGTCACCACACAGGTTACACCAGGCCCGAGCGCCGTTGAGAGGAGATTCAACCAGCAACACATGGGTTCAAATCTAACATTGAGATAAATATAGGCCATTATAGGCTCAACTTTGGTCTGGCCACCGCAAAACATCAAGATTTTACCACAGCACATAAATGGCACCTAATGTTGAGGTAATCAATATTTTTTCTGTAATTCTGCTTTTTTTTACTAACTATATCCACAACAGTTATCTTAATGCACTTAGTATCTTATCCTTAATATATACATGTATATATATACACATATATGTATTCTAAGAGTGTGAAACAAGATTAAGAGTCTACACAGCTTTCAGCTCTGTGAGGCTGCACTTTAGCTGAGCTAAATGAGCTAAATGCAAACGTCAGCAGCTGACATGCGGATGTGTACGAGGTAAAACATTTGCTATGATCAGACTGATTTTCTGAGTTGAGCATGGTAACATTAGCATGCATTAAACATAGATAGCATTTAATTATAAACCAGTGAAGTATTTGATAATTGATATTGGGAATAATGTCCAAAAATGGCTAATGCTCACAGTTTTCAAGTAGATGATGATCCCTTAGATTTTAGAGTTTGTTATATTCTGCTTCCCTTCAAAGTGCATGCAGAGGCAAAAGTCATCCATGGATTTGTCTGTTTTTGGCCATGCAAATTATACAATTTAGGAAAGGAATACTGTGTTCACATTGATGCCTGTAACCTTTTTCAGCAGTGAAAACACAAAAAAAGAGCATCACACACCCTCCCTGCCTCTTTAGAACAGGTGCACTCCCTTATCAGTTCCCAATCCTTAGGTAGCTTATGATACATCCACACTGTTACCCTTTGCTGTCAGTGTGACAAGCAAAGGATGGAACCTCCTCATCCTTACAGCAGCTAGCTCCTTGTGTCACCTTCACGCTGGCCCATCTGGTCGAGGCTCACAGCTTTCTCTCCTTTTCTCCCTGCATAGAGCTCTGTCTTTCAGGTCGACCCGGAGGTAGGAGAACACAAAGCTTGCTGCACCTGTCCCCCCCTGCCAAAACAATATAAACCTCTCTGTGCCCACTTTTATGACCTTGGCCCATGTTTCCTTAACCCCTTACATACTTGCCCACTACACCACACCCTTGCCTATACTGACACCCTTGTTATGCCGTGTACTTCCTACCCTTGTGCCCACTGCCTCGAGAACAAACCTCACAGCTCACCAGCTTTTCTCTACTAAGCTAAGCCACGATATCTGCTTCTCAGGCTGCTGGCTTTGCCTCTCCTTACTCTCCCCCGTCCTCATGCGGAGCTTAAGAGAAAAGATCAGGCAAATTACAGAGGCTGAATCAAAGATTTAGAAGCACTCCTTACAGATCAGCGGGGATTAAGGAAAGGTAGCGTACAGTACAGTAGCTGGGATAATGCATTTGGTTATTGTAAAGGAGCTACGTGCCTCAAGAAGTCACCTCATTGTGTGCTGAACCCTGATACCCAGGACTGTGGATTCTCTCCTGGCATGATGCCTGACATCCCTCTCTGTGTCCAGTGATGATGGGGGTGGGGTTGGTACTGGGTGGGATGACCCTAGTTGACATCAGCCTGTGGCAGTAAGAGTGTTTTCCTGGTTCATTTCAGGGTGCCTAGTGAAGGAGAGGCCAGTGCCAGGACAGAAACACCAAGGTGAGAATTTGATGTTGACGTAGATCACACAGAGTGCCTGTAACATACCTCAGCCTCCTTCATCATCTCTCTCTCCACTTCTCTTTCTGACTTTCTTCTTCTCCTGCTCTAGAAGTGCATCAGGTGACACTAAGGAGGAAGGCAGCCGAGACTCCAAGCCCCGCTCGCTGCGTTTCACCTGGAGCATGAAGACCACCTCCTCCATGGAGCCCGCCGAGATGATGAGGGAGATCCGAAAGGTTCTGGATGCCAACAGCTGCGATTACGAGCAGCGCGAACGCTTCCTGCTCTTCTGTGTCCACGGCGATGCTCGCCAGGACAACCTGGTCCAATGGGAGATGGAGGTGTGCAAGCTGCCCCGCCTTTCGCTCAACGGAGTGCGCTTCAAGAGGATATCGGGCACGTCCATCGCCTTTAAGAATATCGCCTGCAAAATTGCCAATGAGCTCAAACTGTGACAGCAGATGGAGTCCCAGTCAGTCTTTGGTGAGCTCTGGTCTCATCTCATCACTGGATTAGTGTTGACATACAGGACAAAAATTCAGCACTGAAGATCCTCGCCGCTCAGAATCAGGGTGGACTTGGCTGGTAACGTGCAATACTGGCCACGAATGTACTGTACAGGGTAGTGGATCAGAGTGATATCGCAAGGTTTTAACCTCTGTGATGGAGAGATAGCAAAAACAGCTAAACCCAACCCCGCCCCTTTTTTTTCTCCTCCGTCCAGCCCTCTGTCTCTCTCATCAGCCCGCTGCTCCTCGTCATAGGACACATTCATGTAACACATGCAGTATGCAACTGAAGATGACCATCCTGCAATAATGTTTTCAATCTCTTTTTCTAAAACGCCTACTACAAGATCTACTCTCCTCGCTGAATAACCATTAAAATTACTGAAAGCTAAAATAGCCGCTTTTCCACCTGTGTTAAGTCAGTATATAGATCAGGCTGGAGTCCATACTAAAACTATGTAAAAAGAGAATTGTACTGTATGCATAACATCTGCAGGTACTGTATTGTATATTGATTTTACGTTCTGTACAGAATTTTATTGTCAATACTGTCTTTTTTCATGGGATTTGAGTTCTTTCCTAATATAATTGATGTCTCTTAACATTCTCCTTTCGGTCTGTGAGGTTTTTTTTTGTTGTTTTTTTTTTTAAGAGCCACCATATGAAAATAGTGTTTTTAATTTTATTTAAAGAGCACTAAATTATTTTGTTGAATATTAAGGGATGTGCTCCCTTGCCTTTTATGTTATATTTTATTTGCCTATGGAAAAAAAACACTAAGTTGCACCACATAGACTTGAGTAGTAAATTCAGTTAAAACTGAAAATGTGTTCACTTTATTTTCTCTCAGCAGAAGGAAGGTGATTCGGAGCTCCTGCTGCAGTTGCACAAGTTTTCCAGGGTGATGTGTATGAACATGAGAGTATGCACCTGTATTTCTTTCGTGTTAGTTTGGTAGTCCTCAATTACAAAACAGCAGGGTTTAAATTGGTTTCCTTTAGAAAGCGGACGAGAGGACGTCTTTATCCAAAGGACTGAAGATGCATGAAAAGTCAAACAATCACCATGAAAGAGGCAGTTTGTCTGGTGGAGCCTTTCTAAAGAACCTGATTTAGTCCTGCCACCGGTGTGATTATGCAGGTACTTGTGTATCTCCTTGCTTGTGTTTTTCTTTTTCTTTTTTTTTCTTTTTTTTATTCAGCGGATTTTATTGTATTTATTCCATTACATTGTAATGTGCTGCTTTGTAGAATTGAGGCGTGCACTTTGTTGGAGAAAATAAAAAGGATTTTATTTGTTTGTATTTATTTTTATTTAATTTCTGAATCACACAACTAACTTCAAGATGACAGTTTCCCTCAAGCGACGAAGTAGATGTGTTATAGTGTGTGTTGTTTTGCTTTGAAGACCAGGTGTCAGCATCTTACACTGAAACAATGTAATGCTACACCAGTGTTCATATGAGATGCAACATTTAATAATGTAAACCTTTATTGACTCTAAATAGCATGATATTAGTCAATAACTTGATCCTAGTCATGACACAATTGATGTATTTTGTACGTTAGTCAAAGGTAAAGCACTATGAACAATAGCCTCAGTTTTCATATCAGTTCCTTTGAGTGTGTGAAAATAGTTCCAAGTTTGCCCAAAATGTTTTCCATACTTCTTATGAAAAACTGTTAAATACTTTAAACATTATAAACCATTAACGATAAAAATGTAAGTCCCAAGGATTCACAGGTAGACTCACACACAACATTTCTGTAGATGTTTTCCAAATTATAAACAAAATTTTAAATCATTCTCCTTAACAAATATGTATCTAACTGGTGTGGTCCCTCTTAAACTTACAAAAGCTTCATTTACAAATCTCGTAGCGAACAAGTGGAAAGACAGAAAAAATTTATAAACATTTCATTTTGGCAGATTCGTTCAGTTAAACGTGTTAATAGGTTAAAAAGTACCATTTCGTTATTACTTTCTGTAGATAAATATATGAGATTACAAATGTATAAACATTGCTGAATCACATGAAAAGCTGAACACAGAAAAATAACCTACTGGCCAATGCGAGAGTTAATGGATTAATGAGCATGGATGCTGCATTCATCAGGATGGGATGGCCTGTGTGAGGTCATGCACTAATGTCTTAACAACATGTTGGATCTAATCCTAACTTGAAAGGCATGCATTGAGCTCAACATGCATCTCAGCCAAATACATTTGGTTGAAACGCATGCATTTATCTTTATGTGGACAATGCACTGATGGCATTGGAAACAAGAGTAATGCCTGCCTTGCTCAAGTTAGGATCAACTTTCAGCGTTGTTCCGCGCCGGATCTGCTGCAACAGCCATCTCTACACACTCAAACAACCAGTCAAGAAAACAATCACTCAGTTGCTCAGATCAATGACCAGGTGCTCATAAATCTGAGTTTTCCCCTTGAAACTTGAGGCCAGCAGGAACTGCCGGTTGTCTATGGAGACTGGAGAGAAGGCCCTCGGCGCCTGGATGTTCAACTCCTGGAAATGGACAAACTCGCCCTTCTTGGCATCCCAGCGGTACAGCTGGGTGAAAGAGTAATCGCTGCCCAGGATGGCGTACTGCCAGCTGCCCACAGAGAAGGGCTGGAACACCATGGAGCCACGAGAGGGCATGGTCTGCAGCTCTCTGAAGAGGGCCCCATCCCAGCGCATCACTTTGGAGTCGCCGATGAAGCGCGTCAGACAGATGAAGAGATCTGTCTTGACCTGAAAATGCTTTACAGCGTAGACGTCCTCCATCTCTGGGATGTCGGTGCGTCTGTCAAATAGCTTGGTGCTTTTGTTCCACTGGTAGATGACCGGCCTCTGGGAGCTGCTAGACAGGATCAGGTGAGGTTTGGAAGAGATCTCTATGTACTCCACATCCGTATCCCGGTACCACGGGTGGAGCGATTGGTGAGAATAGAAGCCATTGCCGTTCCACTTGTAGATGGTGGTGGAACCGGCCTTGGAGCTGTCTGCTATGACGAAGAAGGATTCTCCGTCGATGCGGAATGTCTCAACATCATTTGGTTTTCGTATTTTCAGGATGTCAATGCCTTGGAGCTTGATGAATTTGTTGGCAGAGGTGTCACGCTTATAGATGTGTGAGCCACCAAACAGTTGAGCCACGATGATAAAGAGCTGGTTGTCAATGACCAGAGGCTTGCAAATCACTGTGGATGTGCCTGGTGAGGAGAAAGGAGGGATAAAATCAAGAGAGTTTAAGTTAGTCTTGTCTCCATCTAGTGGTCCCTCTTTTAATCACACCGCCTTCTGTTAGACTCACTTCCCATTCACAACCACATTATAGTATACAAAGATCAGTCATGCCATTTGACACACACCGTTGCAGTCCAAGTTCAACCCCTCATGGCAAGGGCACTCCCTGATGGCAGTGGGCACCCCAGCAAGACAATGTGCACTGCATCACCACAAAAACTGCTCAATGGCCCAAGGAACAAGTCTGATTCATGAAGGCCCCATTGTAGATTGGACTGGGCTCTGACCTGTTGAGGCATGGTGGAAGGACCTCCGGGGGGCCCTGTGTTTCCTTCGCCTCAGCACATTGAAAGCAATTTTTTGAGTTCTGTGGATTGCAAAGTGGGGCCACCATGGATCAGATTTCTTCCTGTATGTTCCCTGGATCTAGACCGGATTGAGATCTGGGGCCTTTGGAGGCCAAGTTGACATCTTCAGCTCTATGTCATGTTCCTTGGGCCATTCCTGTGCAGTTTTGGAGGTGTGGGAGGGCGTACTGTCCTGCTGGGGATGCTACTGCCATAAGCGAGTGCCGTTGCTGTGATGGGGATGTACTTGATCCTCAACAGTGTTTGGATGGGTGGGAGGAATATAACAAAAAGGTCAAGGCCTTCGAATTTCCCAGATCCCAACCCAATCAAGCATCCATTAGAGGTGCTAGAAGAAGTCCAAGCCATGGAGGCCTCACCTCACAACTCACAAGACTCAAACGTTCTGCTGCCAATGCCCTGGTGCTAGAAACCACAGGACAACCCCAGAGGTCTTGTGTCCATGCCATGACAGGTCAGAGACAAGTCCGATCCCCGGCGGGGTCTCCATGGATTGGACATGTTCTGGCACAGCTCGATCTGATTGGGGTCTAGAGAATTTTGAGGATTTTCTCTGGCTCGTTCTTAGGACCATTCCTGAGTTTTTGTGTTATGGCAGGGCGCACTGTCTATTGCAACAGTGTTTGGGTGGGTGATGTGTGTCAAGCGTTATCCACATGAATGCCAGGAGGCAAGGTTTCCTAACAGAACATTGCATTTTAACAAGATGAACAATATTTTCACTTCACCTGTCAGTGGTTTTACTGTTGCGGCTGATCGGCCTACTCGAAAAAAGACTTTACTTACTGTCAATATCGTCATAGTTCCTGAAGACCATCTCCACATGATCCCACTCTAGAAAGCTGCATTTCCCAATGAAGGGCTGAGCAAACACCACATACTGATCACTTCCAAAGGAAAACGCCTCCACCGATATGGATTCAAACTTCAGGGATTGGTAGGAAGCAAACTCTGTGATAGAGACGCACTTTTAATGAGATTAAAAACTCCGGAGAAGCTGCCATGATTGTAAGAAAAAACAGTAGCGGTACTCCACCTGTAGTGATGCAGTCAAAGGACTGCGGCACCAGATCGTTGATCCTCTTGTCCAGCTGTGAGGCCGGCCCTTTACAGTAAATCTGATCCACTGTAGCATTGGTGCTGTATATCCACTCCACCAGCCACTTCAGTTTACAGTCGCAGGTGAACTGGTTCCCTCGCAGGTCTCTGAGGGGATAAAACCAGCAAAGTAAATCCCAAATCCCCTAACAGGAATGCTCTCAGCTTTTTGAATGGATCTTTCTGCAGTCACTAAAGTATGACTGCTGGCTTTGCTCTCTGGCCCTCGCAGCTTCACACAGTGCCCTCATTAATATCAAGCAGGACTATAAAGGAGAGCTGAACATCTTCTGTGGGTGATAGATGGCAAACTGTCTCTCTCCTTCGCTGCCGCATGTAATTTTAATGGCATTGAAAGCACCGCCCACACATTTTTCAAGCCTTGGCTGAAGTGAAATAATGATACACTGCTCTATATATAGAAGAACTCGTTGGCCACGATAGCTTACATTATGCTTTTAGTTATGTAACACGGTGCAATTGATCTCTGCAGGATTCAAATTCATACTTACACTTTTGTCAAAGCCTCAAGACCCTTGAACAAATCTTTGGGCAGAGTGTCCAGATTATTGTAGGCCAGACTCCTGAAAAAGAGGAAGAGTTGGTCAGGTCTACTACTGATTGTTCGCATTTTATGATCTATTAAGTGGACAATCCTTCCGATCCTTCATACCATGAAGTGATAATGATTCGCATTTTCCACCGTTTGCAAGAGGAACTTCCAGCGTTTCTTCATAAAATCTAAACACGGATGTGGTTACACAGTGTTTCCTGATATAAGGATAAGGATATCTGTTAAGGGGCTTTGGCACCATATTGCCACCCCAGAGACAGAAGGCAGAAAAATTGCTTATTGTGAGTTTGAGGAAACATTAAGCTATTTTTAGAGCTGCCTCCTCAGCCATTTTATGGCTTTCTCTGCCACAAAAATGAGGAAAAAAGGAGATATCGCTGTGGACGACGTTGTTGCAGTTTCGTTTCTTCGTTTTCTCGGAGAGTTAACTTAAACATCAGGACATCTGTCTGTCTCGTGCTCGCGCTCGACACCACTTTTTGATTCTTGGTTTTAGTCCACTTGTTCGTGTCTGTTTAAAGGAAATTAAGATGAGGAGATGTAACTGAAACAGCAACAAAATCTTTAGATATTGGGCCTTGCGCTTTTACATTTCAGTTGACTGTGAAGGTGTCAGGATTTCGCTGCACAGTGTCTGAGGAAATTTCTGTGAAAGTGTTGTGCAAAAAACTTTGTCAGCATTTCACTGGAATAATGCCTCCCTGCACCTGGAGAGAGCTTACAGCTCTTTCCGCTGGTACAAAAATATCATGACGCTTCTTTACATTCTCCCTCTAACAAAGCGGCCATCAGCAATGAGATTTCAAGTCTGAAAATACATCATTATTACTAAAATGAAGAATGAAGAATAGCTCTATTTCTTACATACTCACAGGTGCACTAAGGTTTTCAGTCCTCGGAAAGCAGTCGGTGAAATGGACTTGATTTGGTTGTTTTCGATGAACCTGAAAAAAAGAAAAAAAAAAAAAAGACGTCGAACACAAGCATGAGGACGAAGACTGGAGGGGCTGATGTCACTTTACAGAGACAGAATACGTTTCTACTCACAGATACTCGAGATGAGGAAGACCGAGGAAAGCGTCCTCGTTTATAGATTCCAGGTTGTTGGCTGTGAAGAGGCTGTGCAGAGAGATCCACAACATTTCACTATTGGATAACAACAAGCTGATGTCCCACATTTAGCAGCTGTCTCCTGGAAAAAGTGGACATGTGATAGGAAGCCCCCACCTCTTTCCTCACTATAGCAGAGCCCAAATACATCAAACACCAGGATCAGTGCTCTGTTAGGATTTCTGTGGTCTCACATGTTTGTCTCGAGGCATTCGGTCAATACTTCACCCCATGAGACAGGGGTGAAGGGGATTCCCCCTCTTCTAAAGGAGGGACGCCTCGTGGCTCTGATGCACAGCATGGACAGATAGATTAGAGAGAGAATAATCCACCATGCTATGAGAAGAGACATCATTTAGAAAGGATAATCATTGTTTGAGCTCCACCTTGATATCAATAGGCTACATCCAGTCCATTTACAGGATGTAGCTGCAGCTGAGGGGAGATGTCCTGGACATTAAACATGGCGTTGATCACCTCACTGGGAGACTGACAGCATGTAACAAAGACTGAAGAACAAAAAAAGAGAGAGAGAGATTTCTCACAGGAGATGCAGGGCAGGCGTGTGGATGAAGCTCTCCTTCGGGATCTCAGTGAATTCGGACGTGAAGAATGATCTGTGGGGAGGAAGGGACAGGGCAGACACACAGACATGTTCTGATCAGCTTTAAAGCATTAAAAACAATTGGTCCAATCCTTGGCCATGCATGACTGTGCAGCAGAAGCAGAAGCAGAGAAATCCACGCAGATAGAACTGAGTAGGTTCTGTAGGTCTCTCTCATGGAGAGCGCTGGTTAGGGATTTGTGAATAAAGAATGACGAATATGACTTACAGTGATGTGACATCGGGGGGAAAGCTGCGAGGGATCAGTCCTGCGCTCTCGCACATCGCGTTATCTTTGGTACATGTACATGATGCGGGGCAGCGGGGCTGCCTGGCTCTCTTGCTGTCCACTACAAGTAAAACAGACGCCACCACAAGCAAGCCGAGCCACGGAGATCTTCCGGGCATCTTGCGTGTATTTTCCATCCTTACGCGTCTAACAAGCCCTGCGCGTGAACCAGGGTCTCCGCCGCGCTTCCTTTCCCACCGCCGAGGAGCTGCTGCTGGTGCCTGGAGGCCAAAGCTGTCCGCGCTGTCCGCTCTTGTTTATCTCCGCCGTGCGCCGCCACCGCCGCTCCGGAGATGATTAAAACCTGGCGCCCCGTAAGTCCTCCGCGCTGTAATTACACTACACCCCCATACAGACCAACATCCCCTGTGACAAAAATACCAATCTAATCAAACGCGCGCTGCGCTCAGGAAAATACCAGCTGGCGCGGTGACAAACGCGGTGTGACGGCAGGTGGGGATCCCAGCGGGAGCAGAAGGAGCATCTCCATCCAAAACCACGCCTATGATTTCAGCGAACGCCGCCACACTCTCTCCG
>OMLP01008013.1:62822-74936 GCA_900302685.1 Spondyliosoma cantharus | reverse complement strand
GGTTTGATTTTTTTTTTTTTTTTTTTTTTTTTTTGTGGGGGGTGAATCAGCTGGAGAAAAAATGAAGCCCTGACATGAGCCAGCGGATTGCAGCCTGTGGCGCAGACGCACACGAGCTTTCTATGCGGGAAGCGGGTGGGAAACCCGATGAAAATTAATTGTCATTGGAGTACAGCTGTGGTGTCGAGTCCACGAGATTGCAACATCCCGCACTCACAGAGCGGTGTGTCATTATTTCCATTACAATCGTAACCTTGTGTGCAGTTGTCACCGTCTCCCCCCATTTCTTTCTTTGATTTCCTGGTTTGCGGGCGGTTGCCATGGCGACTGTTGGACGCAGAATGTGTGATGGAGGGGTGTGGGGAAGCCCTCCTGTCATCTTGACATCTGCTCTGCCTGAGTCAAATAAACCCCATCCCCCTCACACCCCTCACAAACAAAGGACATGTATCTGCTCTCATCCTGCCTTCTACATGACATCAATTTTATTTGACTCCTTAAAAAACAAACAAACAAAAAAAAAGCCACTGCTTTCCTGTTTTTGTCTGTTTCATTGCTATAAATTATTGCCCCCACAGTTTTATTGCGATGCTCTGCTCTGCTGTGCCAGACATGACAAAGACGCCCTACGAGGACCTCTCCTCCATCATCTCATTTCTCAGATCCCTCCAGAGTTGTAAGATGAATTTGTTTACTCAGTGTGCCTGGCAGAGCAGCATGCGTCACACTCTTCTGGGAAGAAACATGTGCGGCTGGTTGTGAAAAGGTCTCTGAATAAATACATACTGCACTGGACCTTCAGTGTCTGTGATGTGATTACACCATCTGACATCTAATACAATGCCGCCCATCAAAATGAAAGCAGGGCATTAAGGGTCAAGGGTCGCGCTCCGGGAGCTGTTTCTTGGCTTGATTTACAGTTTCACAGGAAAGGGAGGGAGAATAAATGTATTATTTACCAGTGAGGGAGATACTCTCGAGGCTGCTTAGTTCTCAGAGGAAACGTACAGAAGTGGCTTGTGAACAAGGAAGAAGCTGGAAGGAACAGAAAGTCACAAATGTCTTCTTTTTTGTCAGCAGCTTTTGGACCAGATGGAGAACACTGGATATTATTGTTGTGCTGTGCAAGATGATGGGTCGTGTCTGTGCCTCATAAATGCCATCATTCATCACCCGAATAGAATGGACACTGTCCAGCAAGTATCTGACCACCGCTCTATCCACGGCTGAGTCGGGCGTTTCTCACTGTTGTTGATCGATTTTTAGTATAGATACAGATTTGTGGTATTGTTTTTCTATCATTATGTGACTCTATTATAGTCAAGGGCCTCATTAATCATGCCCCTGTGGCCACAAAGGTATGTTTTCCGAAGCAAACGCTCTCTTTTTGATATGTTTTTAGGCCATATGAGGGAGGATGCCATCCCCCTTGTTAGCAAAATGACCAAAATGCATCCCCCTTCTTCACTTGCCAGCCCCCTGTCTACATCCCCTAATAGCAGACGGCTGCTAGTGTTTAGCAGAATACGCGAGCCTAGTCTGCCTGACTCTTGATCCTTCATCTCACCGAGGTTTGTGCAAGTTAGAATTTGTGGCCTTGATCACGCTCTGAAACATCAGCAGCCAAAATGTGGCTCTGTATCGATGAATCCATGCCGCTGTCTGTGGTGCTGAAGAAGTATCATTTTTTTATTCTGCCTTTTTCGGTCTGCCCATTCTGTACATTTCGTCTTGGTTCTATAATATTCTGTAAGATACACTATGGATACTCAATTCTTGACTGAATAGTTGCAAGGGATCTTGGCACTGTGTAGTCGCAGTGAGAGAAAGGATCATATAGACATCCTGCTGCCCGTAATATTCTAATTATATTTCTATGATCTTTCAGCTGTGTCTGTGCTGAGAATACGCCCCGAGCTTAGGAGGTAAGACAAGATGATATACTTCTTTATTAGTCCCACAACGGGGAAATCAGCATTAAAACTATACGTAGCAAAAGCACTGAGAACAATATAAACATATGAAGGTGTATATGAGGGTGAACTGGTTGTTAAACACTGTCAAATCACAGTGCTATTCTGCCAGACTACTCCTCGATGGACTGACCGCCCCACTAGAGGGAAACGGAGAGCCAAGGTAGAGCCTGTCGGAGGTGGACTGATTTATGAGCTCTCAGCTCTTCCAAATCATTTCCACCTGACGCAGAGGAGCTTTCGCTTGATGATTTAAAATGATCCCTTGCTAAGACTTAAAAAATAAGTAATACATAAATCCATAATTGATACCCACACTCGGAGCTAAAAAGTTTTATCTTGCATTTTTAATTTTCTAAATTATTTTCAGGATTTTTGATATTGAATAGTTACTGTTATAATTTTCGTATCTCCATTTTCTGCTACTTTACAGTACACTTCTACTCTACGACGTCTTGGAGGCAAATAGTGTCCTTTTTACTCCACTGCATTTTTTTTTTCATAACTTTGCTAGTTCTCAGTTACTTTGCAGATTGCATGCCACCTCAGAACCATTTTGGAGTAAACGTGTTTGATCTGCAATCGGATGAAAAAACTGAAAATACTGATTCCTACAATCAGAAAAATGCTGAATAGCTGATCCAGTAGTTTCACAGGCCAGAAATTGGTCGACTGATAGCATGGAGTGCATGCATACATGTAAATGTGTAACTTTACTTTCATGTGCACTTTTGAGACTTAAGTATTATTGGTATTTTTACTCAAGTACTGTTTGTTTTGGTGACTTTTTTTCTACCGAAGTAATATTCTAACAACATTTTATTCAAGTATGACCTTTTGGTTGATCTTGTTTACAACACTGGTAATAAACATTAATTTCTGTAAGTAAGAACTGATATTCATACAGTCTCCTACTCATATCATGGTACATAGAGGTGGCCAACCTCCTGCTCCTCCTGTCTTCTTCCACCAGTGAAAGCTGCACATTAAGTGAAGATACTTGTTTGCTCTTTGACCTCCGGTCCAGCGCGCTGTCTTAAGGTCCACGAAGCTGGCTTAACTTCTATGACGTGACTGACGAGGGGTTTGTAACTGAGATGGCCTCTTGTCCTGTATGAACCATAAAGTTTGCCCGCCACCTGTTAGTCTCCTGCCAGGGCCAATCATATCGAGAGGGAGGATCACTCAGAGCAGTGACACAAGAAAACACATCTTATGTTGCAGTTGTAAGTGGCACAGGAACTTATCATTATCTTATCATCATTTTTTTTCTAATAGCACAAGAGCTGAGAGTAAATTAAGGTTAATCTCCGTGCAAAACATAAAAAAGAAAAAAAAAATTTAGATTGAGATTTTTACAGTAAGAGGCAGAAGGAGCAGGGAGGCTGTGATACCTTTAACCTGGATGGGATCTTCTGCAGATATTCTCATATGACGCACCAGAAGATCCGCTAGTCATCTCAGCTGAGGTCAAACGACCTGCCAGCAGTCAAAGGTCAGACCACCTGACTGTGTTGCTTAAGCCGCCAGCATCCGCCAGCACCAACAAAAATACAGAAAGATGTGCAGACTAAACTGCAGACTATAAAGGGCGATTTCACATATTTTCTTCTTCATGCAGTCTTTGTAAACTGTGATATCAAGTCAGTGTAGGGATGCGTACATTGACTAATTGCATCCACAACGCTCTTGCTCATAAAGATATACATTTATATTTGATTAATATTAAACACGTAAACACAGAAACCAGTTCCAAGTCTGTAAACACAGATCACCTATAAGCTTGTTAGAGGCTGATTACAAGGTGATGTTTTGGTCAGCCTTGCTCTCCTAAACCCCTCTTGAGCCTGATGGAAGTAGCAGTGAACATGCTGATCGTTCATGAAATCAATGAAACTGCATGTCACCATAAGGGAGCTCTTTCTATTCAACAATCAACATACTGTAGCTAATATACTGTGGAACTGCATCCATACTGTAGCTGAAATGAAGCACAAAATTCTTAATTTGTGTAAACACAACTACTCTTGTTCGGGACCTGAAGAAAGATTAAAATGCACTTGGACAATGCACAAAAAGGACATTAAAGTAGAGTCTGATGAAAATAGACTTTATTGAGATTTTACATTTCTTATACATTATTCATACATGATGCTATTGCACATATAATTGTGTATTTAATGTTACACATGCATGACAGAGTCACGTTTCCTTGCAAATGTTGCATTCGCTGAGATTCAAAGTTCATACCTTGATAAGCAAACAAACAATTTGCATCCAAAAAGAAAACACAATCAAATCTGACGTTGTTCTGCTATGTGCTACCCGTGTCGCAAGCTCTGCTCTCCAAAATAAATCTTAACATGTCAGCTTTTAGAAATCACAACACATCATCAAACAATGGCATTTCTCCGACACATGGTGAATTTGACTCTGCGTGCCGCACAGTGTTTCCACATGACACCTTCCCGTGTCCTGCATGCCACATGCACTCTGGACACGCTGACATATGAACAGGACATTACTTCATGTAAGCAGAGGACTTAAAAAGTTAAGCTTCAGGGCTAGAGGTGGCTTATTACTAAATCCAGTCCAGGCAAATCTTCTTACATCTCTCACCCATTTACCAGGGACATATGTTTTAATTCTTTAAAACACTACATGCAACAAAAGTCATTAGTTATTTTGCTTTGAGCTGTTTTTCAACAAAGTAAGAGCATTTTATTACCGTATTTATTTTCGAAAAATACTCAGATACAACAGCTCAAGCTGTATTTGCAGCCTAATACTTCTACTCACATCATGTCAAAAGTCAAAGAAAGTGAGCTAAATATTCTTACATTGTGTTCAGTATAAATATTCATAATAAAATACATATGTACTCTTCTTAATGGTGCCAATAGCTCTTTTAGTATATCCAAGACTAATGTTGAATTAATGTTTACATAGCATCACAAACACATGTTCTTGAGACTGGTGCTGATTAAATTAGCTTTCTGTAGAGGAGGACATAAACATTAAGGTTTATAAAAATAATAATCATTTAGTGTTTTTTTAATTTTTTTTTTATCTGTGAACACATGCTCATGCTCATACACGCACTGTACAAATACACATCCAGACAAACATCCAGTAATCCTTCGGCGGTCCTGGAGGTCTAGCAGACAACACACGTCTTTGACTTCCCTTCTGCAGCTGTTGAAAGAACAAATAAGAAAGACAGTAAGAGTATTTAGTACTTAGGTTTGTCATTGGAAAAGAGAGCTTGCTCTCAATTGACCTTCCCTGAATAAATAAAGGATTCATTATTTCAAGAGATGGGTGCCAGCGCAAACACACATTATGCAGAGGGGATTTGATTTCAAGGTGTTTGCACTCACGTTCTGCCGCTCCACCTTCCAGCCTCTTCTTTTCATCTTCGATGGCCTTCATCTTGGCCTCGTAGACATCAGCGAGAGCCCTCCACTCTCCCCGGTTGATGTTCAGCCCTTCGAACATGGGGGAGATCTCTGTGTGGAAACGAGAGAACTCCTGCAAACAAACAACAGACGCGCAGACATGAGAAAATTCATTGAAAAAAAATATATACATTAAGATCACATTGATTTGTATCTATAAACAATTATTATTGTGCTTTGTATCTACCTTGTACACAAAAGAGCAGACGAAGTCGATGAAACCACACTGCATCTTAGGCAGCTCTTCCGCATGAGCTCTGTCCATCATTGGCTAAAGTAGAAGATGCAGGAGATGATGAGCATTGTTATGGATTTATGACAACACGCACAGTGCAGGCGACACACACAAAAAACATAGCTAAAAGCACTTACAATGGGCTGCTGATCAAGAACGGTCCTTTCCAGGTCTCCTTGCTCCCAAAACTCTGCTGCCACCATCAGAGCGACCTAGAACCACAAGAAACCCTTAAGACAATGACAACGACTGGCTGATCGATGCTCTGCAATCATGTGACAAGAGGACGGGAACACACCTTGCTCTGAACCTCCCATGGCTTTGTAATGGCTGACAGGTCGCAGGCTGTCATCATCATTGCCCTGAGGAAAACACCGTTGAGGAACAGTTTTGAATGAACTACAGGCGATCTAGAAAAATGGTCGAGTGAAACAAGTGTGGCGACTTTACACGACAAACGATGCATTTACATGATAATTTCCTTCCTGGTTGCGTTGTTGGAGATGTAGCTGATCTTCTCCTTCTCATCCGCGATCCCCTCTACAGATTCCACAATCTTTTGGAACATTGTTCTCTTCCTGAAAGACAAGAAAGCTGTCAGATCTTTTCAAAAGTCACTGAAAATCACTGATAGGCAGAAGGGTTAAGTATGAATCTAAAATGCGAGACACAGTCTTCTGATATTCCTTACTTGAAGTACAGGGCGAGATCAGTGGCAATAATGCAAACTTCAAACAGATGCTGCACCGTCTCGAACTGACGCTTCTGGAGGTTTTGGAAGATATTCAGGTTCTGTGAAGAACGGCAGAAGAATAAGATTAGACAGCGCAGCCTGAAAAACATTTGTACATTTTAGATATTTCTTCCACAACGATAAAGGCATAAATATTAACATATGAGCCTCACCCACCTCATTCTCCATCAGTGTCTTACTGTACTCAAGATGATGTCGCTCCATAACTGAGGAGCTGTGCAGCTTTGCCAGTGGAGATAAACTCCTACAAGAGTCCACAAGAGCCACAGCAAATAAGTTTAACATTTTAAGCATGTCACTTTCAATTTCTCACTTTAAACGAGTCACAAAAATCTTACTTTGTCTGGTACAGATTGTTGGTCCCCCTGTGGTCAATATCGTGGCAGAATCCAGCAGCAACCATGGCGAAGGCCTCGAGATCAGAGTAATACTTCTTCAGTTTACCTGTCTGTTGCAGAGCAAAGAGGACAGCCCTGTGTTATGGCGAACAGTGGAGGAGGTCATAGAAACTATATATTCAGATGAGAAGTCAAACTTACAAGCAGCAGAGTGAACATGGTTTGTCCAACATTGAAGCCGTGCCTCCAGTTGTGATAGGTGATGTCACGGTATCCCCTGCGAACGGTGTACATCCATCGCGTGAGGATCTACACCACAGGAGTAAAACAGAGTTCCAATGAGTCAAAGATTACACTCAGATCACATAAACACTTATTAAGAGTTATATAGCAACTCATCTCAGCCAAAGTCGGCCTAAGAAAAATACACAAACAGCAATAGGAGCTTACTTAAAGTGCCAATTCAGTTTGACCTCAATCAAAAATGTTACCTCTCTGCGCTAAAAACGCACAGATGTGGGTGTGTTGAGTGTTTCAGAGGTGGTTTTGCTGCGGTATACTGTACCTCAGGTGGGACTTTGAACTTCTCCACCACCCCCAGCTCAAAGAAGCAGCGGATTCCACACTTGATGAGTTCGAACTCTGACAAGGGGAAGTCGCTGAAGCGGAACTCGAGGAGCTCCACGGTCTTGGCTTCAGGGATGCTGGTTCTCTGCGAATTTGAAACACATTGCAAACAGTCAGCATACCGTCGTAAACAACCTGAGCTTCTGTGGAGCATTGTAGTCCATGTGTCGCAGTGCTTACCAACAGTTTGTACATCTCCTTCATGTCACAGTCCTCTGGTGCAGAGCCAAACTTCTCTTGAGTGTTCTGAGTGGGGAAATAAAAAGGAAATGTAATCGGTTTTCCATCTGGTTGAAGCGTCATCAGTCAACTGAGGCAGCAGCTTACCAGAACGGTTTGCACGTCATTCAGTGTGGCCGTCGTCTGGTACATGAGCATCTCCTGGGAGATTTCTTTACTCCACTCTGTCCTGTTCAGTTTGTCGTATGTGTCGCTGCACAGGGTGGACCAGCCGAGGAACTGGGTTAGAGCCTAGTGACACGGACAAATACAAAACAAGCCATTTAATTCCAAATATATTTTGAACTATTACCAAATTCTTCCAAACAAGCTTTATTTATATAACAATATAAATTCCAAAGTACCGTTGGAGGTTATTATTAGTAGTGTTTGAAAAATGTGATGTAGAGAGGCTAAAACAGTGAGACAAAAAACGAGCCAGAGATGTTTTTCCATACTTCTGTGATCTGTTCATCATTCTCGTCGAAGGGGTAGCCATCGAGCCTGTTGAAGAAAGTGGCGACACCAACGATTTCTTCCTTTTTGTTGACGATAGGCAGCGAGAGCACATTCTTAATCGTCCATCCAGTCTCATCCGCTGGTCCTTTCTGTCGAACGAATCAAAGAGAACAGTCAGATTATTTTAGTGAACTTATATATAATATAACTGAATGAGAGCCTTCAGTGAGTAGTGTCTCACCTGAAATGAAAAGTACTCGTCTCCGGCAGCATTCATCATGTTGCAGATCTAGGGAGAAGCAAGACCTTTTATTATGTGTGCGTTTGGAGATCAGCGGCTCAGTGACACAAATTATTTAACTACTGTTGAGTTGCTTAAAAAAATCAATGCAACAAAAGCGGAACTTACAAATCCATTCTCTGCTACGTATGATGGGAGTCCGCTGACCAGAGCCCAGTGGTCGGCGGGGGGGCCGCTGTGAGTTTAGAGAGAATGAGTCACTGCAGACTGGCAGTTCCAAAATGCAAATGAAACTGTATCATCAGGCTAAATGCTGTGCGACAGTACATCACCATACTTACGGGATAACTTTGATCTCCTCTTTGCCTTCCAGCAAATAGTCAATAATCTTGTAGAAGCTGATTTCCTGAAAGTTTTAAAGATAAAATTGCGTTTTCTGATAGCTTTAAATACATGAAAATTGGCCGACGAGAATAATTTGTTGGACTTACTCTGCCGTCAGGTGTCTTGGGGCCTTTGTATGGCTCCTGTTCTCCTAGTTTGATTGACCACTCATCGAAGAATTCCTGGGTAACAAAAATCCCAAATCAGGTTTTCTATATACCGCATTATCAATTAAAAAAAAAATATGAAAGCATTGCAATGAATGCAGCTGCAGATACAATCGCTGTGAAATGAAATTATTGGCACTGAAAGTATGAGATGAATCTTTTTGCAGACCTTTTCTTTGGTCATGTCCAGGAGTCCCACAGAGTATCTCTCGCACTTGATATATGTCCTCACTGTGTACAAGGCTTTGTGAAACTGCCTCTCAATATCAGTCAACTCCTCAAAAACTTTGCTGGCTGACCACAGCAACACCTACAACAAGGAAGAAAAACACATCTTATGACTTTCGTGGGCAATTTTCTCTCTTGTGTCATTCCGTAATTGCTTTTGGTGCAAAAAAACACAGATGTGTGACTGTGAGCGTTTACCTGGCTTCTCCTGGACTCGACATCCCACATGTAAGCAGTGTGGGCTTGGAGACAGATCACACTAGCAAAGTTCATATATTTATTGAAGAGCTGCAATGAAAAAAAAAAAAAGCTTTATGAATCAAATCCATACGTTCAGCAGATTTAAGCCACTCTCTCTGACAAATCTTAACTTGGATGACCTCCGGAGTCACAAACGGGCCATGACACAAGACAAGAAAAATGTCTGCGCTTCTTCCTCCTAAAAGGATTATAAGATGAGCTTTCAAAACAGTTACCCAAGCCTCTAAATATACAGGTCAGAGACAGGAAGCTGGTGGGCTAAAATTGGCAATTTTACCTTGCAGGTCAAGATCAAGTCAAGCTCCTTGTATTGGGTTTGTCTGTCTACTACAAGTGGCACAAACCTGCAGCCCAACTAAATGCAGTTTCTGTGAGTCAACACTATACACTTATAGTTATTGAAAATGAATATTCTGCCCACTCACCTCCTGATCACTCTTTGAGAATTCACTGGCGCCTTGTTTGTTGAGCGCCATGATGACACCGATGGGTTCTTTTCCACTCATTATAGCAGAAGTGAGCATGCATTTGGTGGTGTATTTGGTCTGTTTGTCCACAAAGTCACTGAAATGAGAGTCCTGGAAATAATAAGGAGAGTGGTTAAAGGCTGTGCACCAATATACAGACTGCGAGATGAATTTAAGGGAACGTCTCTCCTGCACAGCAGCTGTTTTTTCCATGCATGCTTTTACGCTTTTGTGTTGGGACTCAACATGATAAATATTGTAGCTTCACGGTTCCAGTACTGAACTGAATTTAGGTTCTCGTGGTTTTAATGTTAATTCATATCTAAATTCTCAGTTCATTAGATTTGTCATTAGCTCACCTTCTTAACATCAACGATGTTCTGAGGCTTCTTGGAGTGCGCGGTCCATCCAACAAGTCCCATGTCGGTGGGAAAAACAATCTCTACATTTGGGTTGACTATATTTTTGTCATATGTAGAATTGTGTGTGACATCGAAGAGAATCGAGGACAGCTCGGGCGATCCATTACGAGACCTGAAGCCCCAGTAACTGCAGCGGTCGGCCTGGATCAGCAGAGCAATCCTCTGGAGAACTTTGTGCAGGGCTTTCTCCATCGGGTTGGTGCCTTGTATCTCCTTTATGAGCTCAAACATGAACTCGGCCTCCTGGATGGCGGTGACATCCTTGTAAGAGGCCGGGTCTTTCACCTGCACCTGTGTGCCAAAGGCAGCAGTAATCACATCAGCCTTGACTTTCTTCTCGTAGTACTCCTTAGCAACCTGTGGGTTGTTGTCAAGGAACTTCTCTACAGTGTCTTTGTCTGCCATGTTGTCCGAGTTCTGTAGCTGCACAAAGTTGCTCCTCTCAGACTGGTGCAGCTGGATGGATGAAGAGTGGAATGGTAAAGATGGCCTCAAGAAGATATGCCAGTGCAGACCCTACTGAGACATTTCCCAACTCCTGTGTGGACACGCGACCAAAGCTGAAGCTCCAAACTTCCCCCCCGGCAACAGCAGGTAGTGAGTGGCTTACTAGGTAAGGGGATCCTAGGGGAAACTAATTACTGTGACGTTAGAATCATAAAGCCCCTTGGCTTTCTTAACTTGTAAATCCATCCTTGTCATTTTAGCCAATCCAATCACAGGTGATAACGCAGTTATGGAACCTGCAGCATGACCTGCAGCATGACCTGCTCAGTAGGAGAGGGCAGGGAAGTCCGTCATTATATCTCAGAGTTTTCTCAATAACATACTGCGATCATCTTTAACTAATCTTTCTGTGAACACCCTGTGTATACTAATAGTCAGAATACTGTTGCTTCATCTTAACATGTGTCAAACATTGTGGCGGAAAGAGTTGTGCGATCTTAAGAGGATAAGGATAATACCATAACAATAATACCAGGCAAAGAAGGTCAGGGGGAGTCGCTGACCGCTTGATAAAAGCTGTGTTTAAGGTTCTCATGATGTCTGAGAGGCTATGTATGAGAGACAGTGATGAATGTAATGATATAGTGACACCTCGCAAGCTCAAATAACTGCACCACCGCTGGTAAATTCAGAACAAATACCGACAATCAGCAGCAGTTCGGTCAATTTCATCGACAGGCACTCCTCCAGAAAGAAACAAATGCATTTATGTTCCTAGCCTGGCGCTCCTGTGCCACATCTATAGATAGAGGATACATTTAACCATTTACAGGATTAAGTGGGATTGTTGACTTATGCTTAGAGTTTAATTACTCGTGTTGGCAGAGAAACTGCTGATTGTTACGTAATATCTACTTCTCAGCCAGATGACATGAAGGAAAAGGCGTCGTACAAAAATGCTTATATGAGTGTTCACAATAATACAAACATTAATATAAGTCTAATTAATCATTGAATTAGTTTCTAACAACTTCTGACATTTTAAGAATCAAAACACTTTCAATATTACAATTCTAAAGATCAATTTAACAGATTATTATAAAATAGCTCAGTATTATTTCAGCTAATAATAATAATAATAATCAATAATAATCTGTGCTGTATTGTAAAGCCACATTTATTATTTGTCATTATGGGATCAGATACATTTTTGTGGCCTGAAAACAAACTGCGGGAAATTGCAAAATAGCTAATAACATAATAATATATTCTATACTTATGGATGTATCCCTTGTGTTCGACCATTGCGACAAGGTCCTTTTCTCAGTGGTGCTACCTCAGAGCCACAGCAGAGCCTGCGCCAGCCATTCTTGAACTGGCAGACTGAGTAGAGGATTGGATTGAGGGCTGAGTTTGCCAGCGTGAATGTCACCA
>OMLP01008013.1:41264-62802 GCA_900302685.1 Spondyliosoma cantharus | reverse complement strand
AGCGTGAATGTTACCACCCAGAAGAACATGGTAGATGACACATCTAGGTGACCAAGGAAGTTTCTAGCCAGGATGATAAAGGTGATGATGAAAATTGGGCTCCACATGATTATGAAAGAGAGCACAAGAACCAGAAGTGTTCGGAAGAGCTTCATGTCCTGACGGGAGACGTGGTACACGCGAGAATCTCCGACTGAGGGCTGCCTGTCTCGGGGTCGGAGCCTTTGCCTGCAATTTTTTGCAATCTGAAATATAAATAAAATAATATTAGACAACACTGCTATCAAACAAAGTCAAATCAATTTCTGACTTCTCAGAATACTTTTATGTATCACACTATCATATCAATGTCCTCACCTCACTCACTGGTTGTGTAAATGCTATATTGACAACTGATAGTGCAAAGCTCTGAAACCTCTGAATCAATGTCTGCATGAATAATTAACCAAGCACACTCATCTCTGACAGAGAAATGACTGATATTCACAGATGGTACAAAGAGAAATGTCAATATATGTGTGAATGAGTTATTGTTGAATAAATAATGCACGTCTCTTACACAACCTATAACTTGAGGGGAAAAGACTGTGTGAGCAATCACTGTCAATAAAGTGGAGCAAAAGTATAACATGGGTTAATATTTCAGTCTACATCAGTGAGTCTGAGGGGCTGAACTGTTGCAACTTTTTTTTTTCCCCCAGTTTCCAAGTTTGAAAGGATAAGGCTGGATATATGATCTAATTTCCCCTCGGGGATAAATAAAGTTATCTATCTATCTACAGTATCTATCTATTCTGTGTTTTTCTTATTGTTGGATTTTTCCATAAAAACAACCAACCACGGTTTCAGTGTTTTCACACATGCTATGCTACCATGACATTTTCCAGACATCAGCAGGAGGAGCTAAATGTATGAACGCAAATGTCTAGCTCAGTCGGCATGAACTTTTTTCCCGCCAGCCTCCATCGCAGTGAGCGAGTGGGTGCGTTGATGGCATTGCCCCTAGTGTAGCTGCTTCACACTCTTTTCTGCTTGCCTGTATCTTGCTTTCCACTCTTTCGTAGATATTATGGACACTTCCAAATTCATGTAGTAGTGACATCAACGCAAAAACCTATATCATCAAGAATAGGTCCTCCTCCTCCTGCATGTTCTACCCAGCACCGCCCCTCGCCTAAACCTCAAGTATTCTAATGTCTTGTTGTTTTATACATGAGAAGAATCATTGAACAGGCAGACACAATTTAGATGTGAAAAAAGCTATACTGTTGTCCAAAAACAATTAAAAACATCAGTGAGTCACATCACTGCATAGGCTCTGCAGTACATTTTGAGTCAGTCTCGCATGCAATGTCCCGGTGCTGTAAATACTCACTAGAGAGCCAACTGTGTATTCATCTGCAGCTTAAAAAAAAAAGAGTCCCCAACAAACGCACTATTTACTCCTGTTTGAGTAACGTTTGCTAAGGGCAAATTATCTTATAGAAATGATTTAGATTTGTGACCAACTTTTAAAGATGTACGTCTTCAGCAGGAATAAATAAGGTTCAGACTGAAGGCCAGACAGGGCAGGAAAGTTGCTAAGTTAAAAAAGATGGACGAACTCATTGTGAGACTAAAGGGATCATCTTTTAAACGTGTGCCTGGGACCCACTGATCCTAAAAAAACGCTCCAACCATCCTCCAAAACTCCTTTCCTCCATCCTCCTTTACATCCTGACATCTTTGCGCATCAAATTGCTCAATAAACCCACCTGTAAGATTTTGCTGTAACTGGCCACAATTATTAATCCAGGGAGAAGGAAGGACAGGGCAGTGAATGCGACATTCCACACAATCTCTCCAGTCACGTCGGGCCACCTGAGAGTGCAAATGGGTACATGTTCCTGTAGATAAGACAAACAAATAAAAAGGAACAAAACACATACATTAGCTGCAGGGACACTGAGCTTTCATTTTATCTACGAATCCATCCGTACCTGCTCAGAGAAATCCACTTCCATCACAGTGAAGTACAGACTGACGGGTAAGCAGGTGAGCGCAGAAAAGGCCCAGATGAAGAAGAGGATGACAGTCACCATCTTGGGGTTTAAAGCTGGCAGAGTCTGCAGCCGAAGGATAGCCTGGACCCTCTCCACACTGATGGAGGCCAGGGTAGTGATGGTGACACATCCACTCATACAGATGACATACAGCACAGTGTGACAGGCCTTATACCCGAGCGTCCAGGACACAGTCCAGCGCACTGCCACAATCAGAGGGATCATGCTGACGAACAGCAGGTCGGCCACAAACAAGTTGAGGGTCAGGATGGTTTTGTTGGCAGGCAGTCTGCGTTCCCAGGTTACCAGGGCTGCGGCTCCCGCATTTGCTGCCACGGACACCAGGAAGACAGCCGTGATAGCCAGGGTCTCGACAACAGTGGCGGCAACGCGATCTGAGCGGTGCAGCTCAGAGAAGAAGGGAAAATAAGTGAAGTTTCTTAAATGGAGAAAGTGAGCGCGAGGGTTAATCTCCATGAAGGCGGAAAAAGGTGGTCTAGATCAGAGCCGTTAACTGATTTCACACCACACCAGCGAATGGGGCAAATGAGCTGATAAGGCACAAAATGATGAAAGAGAAGCGGACGAGGAGGAGGGACGGAGGGTGGAGACGGGCCTTTATGATGCTGTTTGCTCCAGCTGATAAACAAACACTACAACATGTTCTCTGTGCTTTTGTCTTCCACTGTGTAGTTAAACATTTTATTCCGCTCTACTCAAATGCCTCTTTTCTCTTGCAATCCGCACAATCCGCACTGGTGTGTGCCATGTTTCTGCGGTACACAATTAAGATTGATAGAGATAAGATAATCATTTTTTATCAATATTGAAGTATAGTGCACAGCAAAGTGTGTAAGATTATCACGAGTTTGTAGCATCATTGCCTTGTGAGAATCCTGTATGTCCACAAACTATTCACGAGTACAGAGAAACAGGCTGTTTTCAGCAAATATATTTTCAGGCAGGAGGAATGAGGACAGGTATGAAAAATTGTAATCTGACAAGTAATGATTAACGAAAGATGTTAAGTTTAATAGTGCAATATTTGCCAATGAGATGTTACAATATGGTTAAAATATCATGTTGATATTACTTTGACAGATGTTGTGATTGCCATATGATTCACAAATAGTGGGAAGGATATTTTTGCCATCAAAATGTTCAATTTTACTGAAAAAAATGTTAAAATCATTATGACCTGATATCTGTTGTTTGTTTGTTTTTTTTACATCTGGAGAACAGCATTTTTAGGGCCAGGACATTTTTGATGATTTTGCAATGAATGTAACCCTAAAGTAATATAGAAGTAACTCAAATTTGTTTTTTTTAGATACATTACTTGAGTAAATGCACATAATTGGATTCTATTTCTGGGAATACCTCTACATGTAATTACTACTCACTAAAGTTTGTTGTTATCTTGGAATGACCCTACTTACCTGTGGGTTAATCTAGTTCTAATCTTCAGTAAATCCAACTATTTAATACTGTGTAATTGCAAATTCACTGAGACCTAATTAGTTTGACACCACTTTTATTTACGTTGAGAATTAGATTACAGTGTTTACTTTCAGGTGATCCACATTACTGAAATAGTAATGAACCAGTAGCTGAAAATAGGCTTTTCAAACTCTACAGATAGGTTTAAAAATGTTTAGGGAGAGGAAAGATTTACCTATACCTACCTATACTTGTTTTTTTATATTTGTTTCAGCTAAAATGAGCTAAGACACATCTTTATTAGCCTCAACGGATTTTTGGTCATATCTGGTGTTGATAATCTAATGTACAAGGCCACAAGATAAAGAGCTTCTTGGTTCTATGTCTGCCTCTCAGACAGGCTTAGCTCATATTCTAACTTTCCATGAAGGCGTTTCCCTATGATAAGTTCCTGAGTGGCACAGCAAGTTACAAGGTGTCTAAACCATATGGACATCTTTTTCTGAAGCCTTTAAACTAGTTTAACCCTTGGTGTCACGTTCCCTTTCAAAGCCCACAGCCACTGCGCAGACCTCTGACTCCATATTGTCAGCTAGCAATACTAATCCACGTCCTTAAATAGCGCAGGAAAGGGATTAACTTACACAAGCTGTTTTGAGTTATTCATCTGAACAGTGTCAGAACTGGGGGAGGTCAAGGACCTATGGCAGCATGATTTGACAAAGCAACACACAAACTGGTGAAATTTTGACCTCATCGTGGCGCTACATGAAAATATAGGGAACACCAAAGAGTACAGTAGAATATAAAATTTCAAAGCAATCTATTCAATACATTTTCATTAAATATTCATAACCACAACCTCAACAATTCAACACTATCGTTTGTTAACTTGTACCTCTGGTTTACACAACATTGGTGAAATCCATATTACAGAAGATACAGAACTGAACAAGGTGGCTCAGCTTAGTTGACACAGGTTTCTAGGTGGTTCATGAGTTCTCGGTAGTTATTGGCAGGATACTCGGCCTGGCAGCTGGGACACTCCAGGAAGCTTTCATTCAGCCCGCTGCAGAGAGAGGAGGATGTCTGCCTATCTCTGGGGGGCATGCAGGATGGCTGTGCCTCTTCACCTGAGCTGCGATACTGCTGCTCTCTCTGATAAAATGAAGGCAACCATCAATTATAGCTAATAAGAATCTCAGTGATGAAATCAGCTTCTTCGGTAGTTTTTGTTAATGGTTCTATTTTTGACCAACGACACTTTGCACTAATCAATATTTTTATATTCAATTATAGACCAGATCAATACAAACCTGATTCCCAAAATGCTGGGACACTGTGTACAACATACATAATACAAAATTCAATCATTTCCAAACGAACGGTCAAAAAACAACAGTTCTTACGAAGTGTTCCTGAGCTATGTTACTGAGGCAGTAACATCCTTTTAACAATCATGTGTTTCACAAAGTAGTGATTTTTTGCATTTGTACAACTGAACCTTTTCAGGATGCCCCTTTCATAGCCACCCATGATACCACCATCTGCTACCAGTTAACCTGTTTACCTGTGGAATATTCCAGACAGGTGTTTTTGGATTAGTCAACAACTTTTGCTGTCCCTGTTCCAATTTCAAATTCCAAATAAGAATTCAAATTCCAAATAAGCATATATTTACAAAAAATAATTAAGTTAATGAGGTAAAACATTAAATACATTGTGTTTGTACTGATTTATTTTAATTATGTCAAAATTGATTAGCTTGTTATCATTTTCTGTTTTATTCATGTTTTAACCCAGCATCACAATTGTTTTTGCCGGCACTAATCACTAATCTAGTCCTTTGCAGTATTCATGCCAACCTTTGGCTGCCTTGTTGCACTGTTGTCTTTTTTCTTTTGCAGCATCTTCAGGACTCTGACCATCAGCTTCTTCAAATATGAACAGTTTTGCCTCTCATCCTCAAGATCTTGTGAAAAAAACTGGACCTAAAATTTTAAAAGTTTGCATTACAATGGAGAACCTAATATAGCAGAGGTGTGAGGTGAGGTGATACAAAGTGAGCTTCTGTCATACCTGTCGCTCCAGGTCTTTAATCTTCTCCCAGTCTGCATGGTGACGATCTAACATAAACTGTTCCTGAGAAGAGAGATTTTTATAATTTTACTTACTGGATAAATAGTTTAATGAAGATCTACATGCAGCGCACAGTTTGCTGACTTAGGCTTCTCATCATCCAGTCTGCGTTGAAGGTCTTTGTCCTCAGCACTCACCCTTTCTTCCTCAGAGCGATGTTGATCTTCTGCAGCACTTTTTCTGCTCATTTCTTCAGCCTGCAGCTGCTGCTTGAGCTCCTCCACCTCCCTCTCCATCTCCTTGAACCTACACATCAACTGGTCTGTCATGTAGCTGACAACCAGACTAACCTTCGCCAACTTTGAGCAGGACGGTATCATTTAGTTTGTTTTTAGCAGCACACATACCTTTGGTGGGTCATAAACAGGTTCTGGTTGGTCATGTCATTCTTTTCCCTGGTCACCACCAGGTGGTTGTTGGCTTTCTGTAGGAGTTGTTCAAAGCTCTCCTGCAGATGTTTCATCCACTCCTTCTCTGTAACGAGAAAAGATGAAAATTAAAAGCTAAAAAATAAGTATTCTGAAGGTTAACATTACAGTCAACAATGTTAGATACATCACATGCACCATGTAGTAATATAAATAAAAAACATTATTCTAAAAGTGCATTGCAGGCCCCAGATTCTGTGATAGTGGGCTACTTCAGGACAATCTCGAGATCTTAAAAACCTTGTTGTGACAGTCTGTTGCCCCTTCTTGCCCCAGTGGTGAGTGCCCACTGCCCACTGTCCCTCTGGCTCACCATCTGAATGGTCCTCATTGTGCTGCCGCTGTGAGTGGGCCTGATTGGCTTCATTCAGCTGCTTCTCAAGCTGTAAAATTCTGGCCAGATTTGCCCTCACATAGGCCTCTCTCTGCTGGTCATATTCCAGCCACTGCTTGTTCTTCTCCAAGGCCTCGGGGGATTGAATAAAAGAATGAGAAGCACATAACCGAGAAAGACAGAAAGAGAGTGTTGTGCCAGGGGGTTGGCTCTAAAGCAAAAACACTCAGCAAGACATGTATACTGTACACAGGCACACATCCTCTCTTGGAAACAAAAGCACACACAGACTTGAAAGTTAGGAGTAATTAAAAACGCAGAGGTGGATTAGCTGAAAAATATAAACAGCTGTATGGCAAAACCACAAAGCACTTACATCACTGAGTTGATTTTGCAGCTCTCTTATAATGTTAGATGAGGCCCCTTCATCTGAAGTGGAGTCCTATTTGAAGACAGGAATATACAGTACAGCTTTACACATACATGAAAGAACAACCCCATTTGCCCAACTGCTGTAATTAAAATAAACTACATTATGACATTTGATAACATGGCCAAAAACATAGATGATTCAGAGCATCGAAGTCTCAAGTGTTATGATGTCTACATAATGTCACTGGGATGGTATGCTGTATGAGGAAGTGTGTTCTCATGGACAATACTCCTCCTCCAGATGGACGACTGAGAATAAAATGTGACTGCTGCCATCTAGTGGTGTAAACGTGGTAGGAGGTGAAGGGGGATTGGCAAATCAAACGATACCTGAATTCCTTTTAATGTGCCTGTGCTTTTTCTACAGTGATATTCCAAAATGTCCACTGTGAATATGGCCTGTTATGTTCTACCAATCTGCACCCAAGGCTGAGCAAAAACATCAGTTTATACTTTTAAGCGTCTAACGCTGTAAAGATTTTATTGGAAGCGACAAATACAGCCAATTTGTTGTAATGTCCAGCCCTAAAACATTTTGTGTTTTAGCATCAGAAGAATGAACACAGTTTGAGTTTATTTTCCACCTGCACTACGCTCACTCGCACTGAAATCAAGTTGTACTTTACCTTCTTCCCTGCAACTCTGTTCTCAAGATATTGACACCTAGTTGACATGCTCACAAGTTTCTACTTGATTTCTTCAATCTCTGCGGTGTAACTGAGTATGCTGTCCGTTCTCCTCATACTCACTTCATCTGTTGGCTTCTTTTCTTCGTCACTCAGCTGCTCTGATGGCAAAGCAATTTTCTCCTCTTTGGCCTTCAGCTGCAGACAAGTCTCCCGCCTAACAGATTCAAGCGAGAGGAACAGCTGCGAAAAGACAGAGAGAAAAAAGTTGATTCACTAATACTCCACTACTATAAAATGATACCCTGAACAAAAAAGGGGAAACACAACATCAGGTGGAGCTAAGTGGTCTAGTTGGCTTTTAGACTTAGACACGGCTTTATTAATCCCTTTGGGAGGTTCCCTCGGGGAAATTGAAGTTCCACATCACCCACAAGTTCCATATCCATGTTTTGTTTGATAAATAGCAGATAAACAGGACTGTTTGATTAAGTTTACCTCTACTAGCTTATTATGTTCTGCATGTTGACGAGACATCTCAGCCAGGGTCTTCCTCAAGTAGGCATTCTCCTTCCTCAGACTGCTGACAACCATAGTATGCTGCGAGTTGAGCTTTTTAGGGGGGAAGGCCTTTGGCTCATATCTGGAGGACGCCATCTCAATCACCTGTTGCCAAATATTACAAGAGATATAGCAAATTGAAAATGATTTCAAAAATAAACATTCAGGACGGATCCATGTTTGTTTTCTTTCAGCTGTTGCTATCAGCAAAATGCAGAATGGTAAACACACTGAACTGCTTTCTAAACGATTCAGAAGAGAAAAAAGTCCCTTTGCAATTGCATTCGTGATATCAAGCAGTGCACATAAGTAACTTTGGTATAAATCTTACCTTTGTAATAAAGAGTTGGTGCCGATTCAAAACTCGATGGTATGTTGTTGAATTATGTGCTCAAAAAACATCGAAGTACTTTTCCAGGAAAACTGGGCAAACTCAATCTGCTAATGGAGATCATGTCATATGAGTGAAAGCTCCAGTAGACCTAGAGGTAGAAATCCTGGCAACAGCACATTACGTGATTGATTGTCTGTACTTGAGTTACTTAAACGTTTAGCAATGTTAACAATAGCTAACATCACTAATACTACATTGGCATTCACTTGCTTAATAGGGACCGTGTTTAAACTGGATATTGGACGCTGACACTACTTAGCTCGTTACTAGTTAGGCTAATAAGCAGCTAACGCTAGCTTAGGTAGCTAACTTCAACTTATCCATCAAAGACAGCTAGGTTTAAGCTATTTTCATCCTTGGTAGCTGGTCTTGTGAGCCAATAACAACCACGAAGGGAAGATAACGCCACATAAAGTTACCTTAGTAAGCATTAGACAGATACCTGTTAGCTTTGAATAAAAACAGCTAGCAAAAAATGGTGTTAGCTAACATACAAATAAAGTACGAAATCGGAATAAACGGGAAATTAACTTTAGAACAAGTGTTTCCTAAAGTATGCTGTCATAACAAATAATTATCTAACTAGCCCTACCTTCATAGAGAGGGGCAACAGATAGCTAAACTGTGAGTGTTGTCGTGCCTTCAATTCCGCGCCTAAATTCTTCCTTCCAACGTAGTAACGTTAACGTTAACGTTATACTTGCAGCCACAGCTTCTGCTCACATTTTTCAAATAACACTGATATTACCACTGGGGCAGCGATTTATTGACAAGTGTGTATGTGTTTGGTTGTGTTTATCTTACCACAGTATGTACCTAGTTCTCCTTTTATTTGGAAGCATTACTTTAAGATAGCATGTTTTACAGTGCACCAAGGTTAGCTAGTTCAGGTGTAATTTCCGACAGCACGGAAAGGATGCATGACGCCGTCACACCACTGAGGGGCGCCGCAGTACAAGAAATGAGGAGCTGAGACGCTGTCTGGTGGATGAGTACACTTATATTTCTGCACAGCGAAACTTAGTGGTAAATATGAGCTATTTTGAAAAGTTAATGAGAAAGTTTGACTCTGAAAGTCACTGTGTCTATTCCGCCTTGTTCACCTCCAGAGGCTGGCTGGTGTGTTTCATGCCTGTGACTCATGCTGAGGCTGCCCTCCGGTGTCCACTCCTCTCTGCTTTAGACATCTGTGTGTTTCAGTTCCCTCTGTCAGGGCTGGGCTCCATCTCTCTCGGCGGAATATGACTCCTTTCAGTCATTAAGTCTGGATTTTATTTCAAACCATGCTGCGGGTCATTGTTGAGTCCGCGAGTGGGATCCCCAAAAAGAAACTTGGAAACCCAGATCCAATAGCTGGGGTTGTGTTCAGAGGTGAGAGAAGCCACTGACTGTTAATTTGACTTTTTTTTTAAATTTTAATCTAGGGAAGCTGCTGCATGCTCTGCTAACTCTTCTCAGTCAGATTGATCGTGCACATATTGTTTCAGTTTCTAAATAACTTTTTAAAGTGGCAGCTGTTTACAGTTTTCATCTCCTCTCAGAGCTTTTTGAATATTTTGACAGTGATTCATAAAGGCAACAAAAGCAAGAGTACATCCTTATAAGGTCAGAATACCCCTCTGTCCCAAGCGGAGGTCTTTAGCTTCATGGCTTGTCCTTTATTTATTTATTTTACTAATGAAATGCCTTACTGCATTAAGGCTTTCTCTGTTTGAGCACATTTTAAAATCTTGATTTGTAATTTTTTTTTGGTTGGAAGAAGCTTGTTTGTGTCCAAAACATGTGTGTGTGATAAAGTAGCACGATGCTTCCCCCTTTTTGTTTTTGCCAATAAATCTGGTTTACCTTCATTGTGCTCACAGGTGAAAAGAAGAAAACCAAAGCGATTGACAATGAACTGAATCCTGTGTGGAATGAAGTAAGTGGGGAATTAAAGTGAACTGCAAAGTATGTATGGATGTGTATATTTTGGAAATGAAAGCGGCTGTTGCCTCGGTTAAAACTGAATGTCTTTGTGATTACAGGTGCTTGAGTTTGATCTGAAAGGCTCCCCCTTGGATGCATCTTCATTCATCAATGTGGTTGTAAAGGACTATGAAACAATCGGCAAAGACAAGTAGGTGAATGAAGGCATCAGACAGGTGTCCAACTAACTGCGTCACTGTTCAACACATGTTTGTTATGGATGCACAATCTTCAGCCCTGGTTTGACGAATTACTGATCGCGTAAACACGCTCATGGCTTTGCAGAGGAGGGTGTCTGAGTGAAGACCACTTCCTGTGCAGGCGCTTCTTTCAGTAACACCTCTCACCCTCCCAAAATATACCCACCCCATATTTCACTAAGTAGGACAGGTAATGACTGAAGGTGAACACCTCAGATTTTTGAAAAGTTGTAATTATAATATGTCCAAGTGCTCGTTTCATAGCAGTAACAACTGCACTGTTAAACAGTTATTATGATCTCTTCTGAGGTAGAAGAATAGCATGTTTTAACCTCACCGAGCTGTTTATACAGGATCTTGTGCGACCGTGTTAAGACTTGCAGAGCCAGGACAGACGGTGCTTTGTCTCCGTCACAATAGCACTCCAACTCCTAGTACTAGGTAGGAATGCTGCCTTAAAAGGAAAGAAAATGCAGTTTCTTTTTAAAGTATTTTTTGGGCCTTTTCGGCCTTTATTGAGTTCAGTTCAGCTGAAGAGGTGACCAGAAACAGATTGAGAGAGAGAGGGAGAGTGAACTGCAGCAAAGGGCCTCAGTCGAACCACAGTCGAACCCGGGTCCGCTGCAGCGAGGACAAAACCTCTGTACATGGGACGCCTGCTCTACCAACTGAGCTAAACGGAGCCCCACTTCTTTTTAACCTTTCCTTTTAGACTCAGAATTAAACTTGTCAGTTATTACTCTCTTTAATTTTTTATCGTTACTCTGTTTGTTCAGTCTCATGCAAGCATTTTCTACCAAGCTCTTGCTGCAGTGCGGGCGAGAAAGGTGGACCAAATAATAACATTTCCAGTGAGTCACTCCAGTGACTGATAGTGTGTAATATAAATTATTCTGAGGGAAGCACAAGGGCTGGCGTGAGGGTGGAGGGGTGTCTGCCTCAGCCACGAATGCACTCAGATTTTTTTTTCCATGATCACCGCCTGCAACACATGAGGAGGGTGAATAAGAGAGCTTGCGCTGGCTTGTCATTGGCACATCTGTGATGACTAGTAGCGGCTTAGACTAATGTTTTGCAAAATGAACTTTAGACATAGTATGAAGCTGATTATGGAGGACGGTCTTTTTAAAGTCTCAGTGAGGCTTAATTCCTGGTTGAATAAAGGTTGAATGAAATCAGTAAATTCAAAATGTGCTTGCTTTAACATGCAGGCGACAGAAGTCTAACCCACATCTGTAATCTACAGTAGGGAAATATACAAAAAGGAATGTGACTCAGGGCCTATTTGGTGCAATTTAGATAAGACATCCAAAGCAGCTCGCCAGGCAGCTGAGACTGCTCAGTTTGTTTGGTAAATATTACTCCCAAATTACTTACTTCGATAAGCACCGGAAAATATATCTGTATGCCAGGAAGACCATCCCCTGTGGTGAAGAAGTCCTTCCTTTTCTTTCATGGGATCAGATTTCACAGTTCTGTTTTCGCTTGTAGGAGAGTTATGTATACAGACATTAATCTACTTTATGTAAACCAGCCCTTGCATGTGGCCTCTGCAGTGGTAGAGACAGTTAAATGTCAAACCAGATCTCCTCTCTGTCTTAATCTCCATAGCCCCGCTTTACGAGGACGACCAAAGTTTTTTAGGTTTAGGGTCTGCGCAATGTTACGAAAATGGCACAGCTGTTCAGAAAAAACAGAGAAGAAGCATAATCATGAATATGACTTTGCCGGTTCTCATGTTGCTTACTTAACACTGCCATTTCACCCGCCTTCTTGGCTCCGTTATTTGTCCACTCTTTGACTGGGCACAGAGCAGCCAGCACATGCCTGTGGTAGATGATGATTGTTTCCAGCTTTCTGCTTTTTCTTTGCACTTTTTCATCATCTCTAGGGCTGGCCTGTGTAACCAGCTGGCCCTTGTCACACAGCAAAGTCCCATTCGTTGTCTTGGGGGATGGTACAGATGCTCCCAAATGACTCTTTTGCCAAAGTTAGCTGTTGCAAAGTTGATGTTTCTCACTAGGAAAACATTCTGGATTCAGTGTGACATGATACATGATCCACCTATAACCCCAATTGTGATGGACCTAATTTTAGAAAAAGCCCAATGCCTTCCAGTCCACTGTGGTCATTAATCACTGTTGCCACATGATTTCTGTTTGGTAGAAAAAACAATATTGTAGGTGTTGTTGCCAGGTTTTTCAATATATGTGAAGAAGTGAAACTGGGAAGTAGAAACTGTCAACCATCCACAGCGACGAGCAAATTCCAGTCAGAAACACTGTGTCCAAGTCCCTCAGGGTAATTTCACAAGTTCGTCACAGTTTGTGGAACCAAAGCATCCTCCTTATTGTTTCAGTGGTTCCTCCCACTGCAGTGATTCAGTTGCTGATGTATCTATGTTGGTCTCACCAACGGATTATGTATGTGATTGCTTTACAGGTTTATTGGCTCGGCAAAAATCTCTCTGAGGGACTTGGCCAGTGGTCAAGTGAGGTCGATCCCGTCCAAGAACGTGCCCTTGCTCAGTGAGAAACAACAGGCTGTTGGGGTGAATACTTTAAGTTAATAACAGATTCATTGCACCAATATATGACACCAACATGCTTGTTATCTGTTAAGGTCTGCAGGAAGTAGTGGGATGTACTCACTCCCATGAGGTACAATTGATATAAGACATGAGACAGTATAATGCTAATGGAGAAACATTCAATTTTTTCAGGCTACAATTAATTTGATGATTGGATATGATCCACCTGCCAACGCTACTCCAAACCTTAATGATCAACCTGATGGAGACATGTCTTATGCGGATACTGGTAAGCCCACAGTAGATACCAACACCAACACCCAAAAACAAAACTTCAATGAAAGCAATACAACTTTTTCATGTGGAACACTGAATAATAACTATGCATAACTTTGATACAGAAAGCTGCTGTTATCAATATCCATAGAAATGTTTTAACATGACTATTTTTAAACTGTGAGTTCCCCCAATGCAGTGTTTTTCAATCCTTGTCCTCGGGGCCTCCTGCCCTGCATGTTTTAGATGTATCCCTGTCCCAACACGCCTGATTCAGATGGGTGGGTCGTTATCAGATTTCAGCAGATCTTCATGACGAGCAGATCATTTTAGTCAGGTGTGCAGGGCAGGGAAATATCTTAAACAAGCAGAGCACCTGGGCTCCGACCAACAGGAATGAAAAATCACTGCCCTAATGGAACAAACAAGGTTCTGTGGGTGTATTCTCTCGGATTATTGATTATCTTCTGATTGGAAACTTGTTGATGTTTGGACCCATGATTACACAGTTGTCATTACTAGTACTCACTACTCATGGATCGAACTCGCATCTTGCACGGTTGTGTCACTAAATGGACAGGAATGATTGGAACTGGGATATAGTGATCCATAACTTAAACTGAATGTGGGCCATGGGTGGGGCTTGTTGCTCCTTTTCCTTCTTCCTACCTGCCTCGTTCTGGTGCCGTTGCTCGGACCATGCCCATTTCCGGTATCAGCCTTTAATTTAATGTCATCTGCATGCCTGAAAAGCGAAAGAAAGAAAGACATATAAACACCTGGTTAAGTACTCACACAGACTAACCAGCTAATGCTCTTGCGGTTGGTTAAAAAAAAAAGTCTGCCCTGTTTTTCAGAGTTTAACGGAAACATCTCACACGGGTGTGATTGCTGTCTGTTTTTGATTCAGATTCAGATTCAGATTCAGAATACTTTATTGATCCCCGGGGGGAAATTGCTTTAGTTCCAGTGCCCGTGCAAATTACAAATAGAAATACAGCATGAAAAGAAATACAGCATGATATGGAAACAAGAGATACATATGAAGATATAAATAAAATACTAAATAGACAATGAATAAAATGAAATAAAATAAAATATTAAAGTAGACATTAAAATAAAATATGTACAATATACAATGAAGTGGTTGTAGCGTTATAAATGAAATGAGAATGAGTAGTTATATTTGTTTGTTTTGTTTTATAAATAGCCAAATGAGTCTGATAATCAGAGGGATGGATACAAATTGAGCTGAGAAAACATTACAAAGTATGAAGCAATTCAGTGAAGGTTGTAATTGCTGTGGTTTTGCACCCCAGGTGGCGATGAAGACACCGATGATGCGGAGGGAGATGTGGCTGGAGGAGGACAGGGTGGAAGTCCAGGAGCTCCCACTTCACCAAACCAACCTGGGAGAGCCAGCCACAAGGCAGTCCGTCTCAGCCGCAAAAGGCACAGAGCGCTGGCCAATAAACCTCAGGACTTCCAGGTATTGTCTGAGTTTTGATTTCTCTGTTCCTGAATAATTTAGGAGAGAGTTATTTTTGTTGATCACGTGAATGACAAATGAACACTGAAGGCTGAGCCAGCCGAGAGATAATAAATGTATCCCCCCTGTTGGAGATTCGCTAATGTGAACATCGGCATTGGGTTTGCGTCAGTGCAAGCAATTTCACACCGATGATTTTCTTTAGGAACATATTTCTCATCCTGTGTCTGTACTGAATACGTTGGTATTTGTCAGCACAAATGAATGAATGGTACCTTATCAAAAAGGAACCACAGAAAGTGTCTCTCTGTTTGTCCAGCTGCCTCACTTTTACTCGCAAATTTCCAGATTCGTGTTCGTGTCATCGAGGGCCGCCAGCTGCCTGGCAACAACATCAAGCCAGTGGTTAAGGTGAACGTATGCGGACAGACCCACAGGACGAGAATTAGAAGGGGAAATAACCCGTTCTTTGACGAGGTAATGCATCCATCACCCCCCAAAAAAATCCCTTAAATTGCTTTAGCGATCGCACACTTTTGCTTTGTATCTTGCTTGTCTATTTAACATTCTCTAACATCTTCACTCTTTGCCACTAAATCCCCATCAGCTTTAACAACCCTCTGGGGTATTTATCTCTTCTCCGCAGCAGTGATTTCACAGTGGAGCTTGAGGCAGTGTCTTTGGTTTTCTTTTGCATCCAGTTCCTCTCTTATGCGTCTTCCCTTGTCTCAGTTATTTCCCAAGCATAAACATCTCAGCTTATTAAACTGTAAGTCCTAAATGTTTGCCACAAGTATGTCTGACATCAAAATGTTTGTGTGTACAGCGACAAGAGAATCACACACTAATTTATGACTTGTTTCTGATCACCAGATGTTTTTCTACAATGTTAACATGCTCCCCTCAGAGCTGTTTGATGAGAGCGTTTGTCTTCGGGTGCGTTGACAACTTTTATTTATTTATGCATTATTTTTAATTAAAAATAATAAAGATAAAATTATGTGCTTTTAAAATTGGGTTTCTGCATCTGCTGAGGGTGTGACACTGTGTTTGCCTTGACAGGTTTATGACTCTTACTCAGTCAGATCTGACAGTCTAATGGGGGAGTTCAAGGTAGTGCTTTTAAGTCCTCATCTCTTCTTTATTTATTTTAGAATTTTGACCTGTAGTGATGTATTGCTCACTAGGAGGGACTTGGTGTAGCAGAATTGTGGCTTTTATCACCAGCAGGTTGACAGATTTAAAGCTATTTCATAATTTTTTGCTCTCTCGCTTCTCTAGCTCGATGTCAGCTACATCTACGATGAACCAGGTCAGTGTTAGAGCTGCAACTAACGATTATTTTCTTGATTAACTGTTTTTTTAGCTATAAAAATGCCAGAGAAATTGCAGTGTATCTCAGAGCCAAGGATGACCTCCTCTATTGTCTTAATTCATCCAAAAGTCAGAGATATTCAGTTTATATAATACATAAACTATGTTTGCTGTAATTAGAGAATTTGGACTTTTCTTCTATTAAATCGACACAGAACATAGTTGGCGAATGATTCAAATGTTTACAAAAAACAGATTCATTGATTAATCGTTGCAGCTGTAGTGCATGTGAAATGCGTACGAAACAGTAAGATCATGTGTTTGTGTATATCATACAAAATTGTACCATGTCCAGGTCATGCCATAATGAGGAAGTGGCTCCTCCTGAGTGATCCGGATGACTCCAGCTCAGGGGCCAGAGGTTACCTGAAAGTCAGCATAATTGTTGTGGGCACTGGAGACGAGCCACCGGTGAGTGTGCCCTCTGACTTACCATTAAATGTCTTTCTACTAGACACAGATTACAGCTCAGTATTGAAAAAGACCATTACAAACTCTCCTATGATATCTGGGTCCAGAGTGAGAGGAGAGAGATAGGAGAGGAGCAGGACGACATAGAAAGCAATCTTCTGATGCCAGCCGGTGTCACAATGCGATCGGCCACACTCAGCCTTAAAGTATACCGTGCCGAGGATATACCACAGAGTAAGTGACCCATAAGTTCCTATAATTATTGTAGTTTGATGCGGTGAACTCCTCTTGAAAAAACCCTGTATTTATAGTCTACTTTGCGTTGCAGTGGATGATGCCTTTGTTCAGACTGTGAAACAGGTCTTTGGAGGCGACGGCGATAAGAAGAACTTGGTGGATCCATATGTGGAAGTCAGCTTTGCTGGCAAGAAGGTATTACATGTTTAAGTAAATAGAATCGTTTATTGACAATATCGTCTTTATGCATTGATATTTTCGTTGTTTTAGCTGTGCACCAAAATCATTGAAAAAAACGCAAATCCAGAGTGGAATCAACTCGTCAATCTGCAAGTCAAGGTATGAACGACATGTAAAACAGTAAGACGTAGATTCAAATGTAACCTTCAGCACAAATGAACACATGCATCTGTCTGCCTCTGTAGTTCCCGTCCATGTGCGAACGCATCAAGTTGACTTTGTATGACTGGTAAGAGCTCAAATTCACTCACACACAGCTGCACATGTGCCAGTCTCGTCACAAACAATGTTTGACGTGCCAGTTTACTCTCGGCAGGGATCGTCTAACCAGGGATGACGCCATAGGAACAACTTTTTTAAATCTGAGCCAGATGTCTTCCTCTGGGGGAGAGGTTGAAGGTAATTATGTTATTTAGATTTTTGTGATGATTATTTACCTTAAAAATGTTGATATTGTAATATGACATTTAATATATATGTGTTTTTTCTACTTGAAACAGATGAACGGGCTGAAGGTGGCAACTCAGTATCTGAATGTACGTCAGCATGTTGATGCTTTAGCATCGCAGCTTAAAAACTGATTTTAACCTTTTATAGTTTTAGGTCAGATTGGACTATAATATTTATAAATACACACACAATGTTTAACCTCATGAGCTACAAAGTATATATTTAGATTTATTTTACCACTACAAAGGAAGTAATGCCTTGAAACGATCCAGGTTATTAAACCGTGTCTGTGTGTGTGTGTGTTGCAGTGAGCACCGCAGCATCAGAGATTGGTTTTCTCCCAGCTTTTGGGCCTTGTTATGTTAACCTGTACGGTAGCCCAAGAGAATTTACTGGCCTGCCCGATCCTTATGATGAACTCAACTTTGGAAAGGTGAGGCTACTCTTTCAGCCCTGTGCTGAGGGTTCAGTGTGTATAGACGCATGACTTTGTCTACATGAGCATTTTGGTCCGTTTCAGGGTGAAGGGGTTGCCTACAGGGGGAGGGTCCTTGTTGAGCTGTCCACTCAGCTGGATGGAAAGGTTGATAAGAATGTGGACGACATCTCCAGTGATGGCATCCTGGTGGCACAGGTATACATGCAGTCATACTGCTATTACTGCTGTCAGCTTATTTATTTGATTCATATAACAACCCTTAACATACATGGCCCAAGGTTATGGATCTGTAAGTTGTCTTTTATTGCTTGATTACTTAACAGTGTGATCACATTGTGTGTCCCGACAGAAAACACCAGTAGCTAGAAAGGCATCTGGGCCAGGACACTTTTTAACTGACAAAGAAACAGTGAAACCTTTAACTTCACCACCAACACTGCCACATCCTTTTTATTGCAGAAATACCAGCGGAGGAGGAAGTTCTCTCTGTGTGCTGTGTTCCACAGTGCGTGCATGCTCCAAGAGCCAGGCGAGCCAATCCAGTTTGAGGTCAGCATCGGTAACTATGGTAACAAGCTGGATTCGACCTGCAAACCCCTGTCGTCCACCACCCAGTACGGCTTTGCTGTGTTTGATGGTACGAATGTCTGCAAGAATTCTAAAGATGACTTCACAACTTCATGCCACTTTATGATCCAGAGTGTTCTAACTTCTTTTCCTGGCACATGATCTTGTTTTCAGAATTTGATATATTATATTGAGTTGTGTACTTACATTATCCTACAGTGTTCAAACCCAAATAAACCTGGAATTTTGTTTAAGATAAAGATGCATGCCATTCAGTCGCCTGTCGCTTTAATTCCCAGGAGAGACTCAGAGAGTGAGGAAGGAAGCTGGCAAATGAAACTAAACATAATGCAAATATAACTTTCAAACATAATCTCATGCCTGAGTGACGTAGATAGATTTTCTTTGGCAATGGTGGTTACTTAATAATGATGACAACAGCTCCCATGATCGCAGGCTATTTATATCTTTTGTTCAACAACATTCATACTTGCTGTTTAATGATAGCTTTGTTGAAAATCATATTAAATGAATACCATTAAAACACTTGTCCGTACTTTAGATAAACTGTTTACCATGCTGTAAGTCTGTGTTTGAAAGGGTCATGTTGAAGCCACAGAGAATGAGCACCGCATGGACAGCAAATGTTAGTATGCGGTCTACTCTGCAACCTGTAATTAAAATGACTGGGTATATTTATTTTGTACTGCACAGGTAATCACTACTATTACCTGCCATGGGCCGACACCAAGCCTGTAGTGACTCTCACTTCATACTGGGAAGACATCAGCCACCGTCTGGACTCTGTCAACGTTCTCCTCTTCATCGCTGAGAGGCTGGTGAGTAACACCAGTCACAGTGGCAGAGTTGAACAGTGGAACAGTGTATTCCCAAATACTGTACATGTCTACACAGGCAGTGCTGCTTAGTAAAGTCCTTGTATATGTCTCTGTGATTTATTAAAGGAGTCCCACCTCACCTCTTTGAAAACAGCCATCTTAGCCAAGGTTCCTGAGACACGTCTGTGGGAGATTTGGCTCAAACTCATCAACCACATGATTGAAGACCTTAACAGGTAAGACATGACCAGACAGATCCTCCACTGGATCTCCGTGCTGTATGATGTAATGCTATGATTGTGTCATTGGGATAACTGTAGTGTGTGTAGTCTTTAAGTCAAATAAATTTGCAAGCGTTTGATTGAGTTGAATTCGTTTTTTTACATTGTTTTGCTTTAATTCCATAATGACTTACTAACCAACACGTTTTAACAGTATCCAGCTTCCAGAACTGGAGAGCCAACCCAATGTGACTGCTCTGGATCTCCAGATGAAAACCCTGCGTGATGTTGCCGTGAACAGTATCACACAGATGGCCATTCGCATGAAAGAGGAGGCCACAGATGTCAAAGCTACTGTGGGTGACATTGAAGACTGGTTGGACAGAATCAAGCAGCTGGCAGAAGAGGTTAGGAATATAACTATTCCGCTCTATACTATGAATCTTAAAATATATAATTAATAATAAAGTAGCTCAACGAGATGTCAGTGAAACATTATAATGTAACTGACATGCTGTGTGTCTCCATCAGCCTCAGAACAGCATGCCAGATGTGATCATCTGGATGTTAAGAGGAGAGAAGCGGGTGGCTTTTGCCCGAGTCCCAGCAAATGAGATCCTGTACTCCAACTTCAGCGAACAGGCCCGTGGCAAACACTGTGGACGGACCAAGACCATCTTCATGCAGGTTCAAAACTATTCAACATGCAATGACACATCCTTTTTTACATTTTTATTTTTACATTAAGTTGAGTTCTCATGCACATAATTTTTGTTTTTCAGTACCCCATGGACAAAAACAAAGGTGTGAAGATCCCTGTTCAGCTGCGGGTCAACATGTGGCTTGGTCTCTCTGCTCATGAGCAGAAGTTCAACAGCTTCTCAGAGGGAAACTTCAGTGTGTATGCTGAAATGGTACAGTAGCTACACTAACATTCATCTGATTTCAGCTGTGTTGTATCTGCTTTATCTGAAATATTGCTCTCAAACACACATGCTGGTCTCTTAACTATTCGTAACATTAAAAAAACATCAGCAAGTGAAAGTGCTTGACCTGACGGCCTTTTCTTCGTGCAGTATGAGAACCAAGCCCATGTGCTGGGGAAGTGGGGAACCACAGGCCTGGTCGGTCGCCACAAATTCTCAGACGTGACTGGAAAGGTGAAACTCAAACAAGAGCGCTTCCTGCCACCACGTGGGTGGGAGTGGGATGGAGACTGGTTTGTTGACCCTGAGCGATGGTAAGTTTAAGATACTCACACACACACTCGCACAGTCGTTCGTGATTCATGGCTTGTCCAGTCTCAAGTACAAACATCCTCTTATCACCATGCAGTTGAGCATACCCCAGAATGTTTCAGCTTCATCCCCTCTTAATTGGTAGCAATAATAAATCAGTGCTTGTGCCAGCCACTGCACAGAACAGTGATACGAACACAATTACAGGATATACAAAGGAATTTCGATGTTTTGGTTAAAGGAGGTACACGTCCGTCGTGAGTGCCTCCTACATCTGAAGTGCTTACATTCTCCCACAGGGGCTCTTGTAAATAAGTGTGGCTCGTCTTTCGGAGCTGTTCCGCTCTGTTTATCAAGGTCCCACATAGTTGCTGTCTGAGTCACAAAGCTTCTCATCAACCATTTGCATGATGTTTTCTGCAGCCTGTTGACAGAAGCTGATGCGGGCCACACAGAGTTCACAGATGAGGTTTTTCAGAATGAAACACGTTTCCCTGGTGGGGAGTGGAAGCCCGCTGCAGAGCCCTACACAGACGTGGTATGAAGCACTGCTCTCAACCCCACACGCACACACACACACGCACACACACACACACACACACACACACACACACACACACACACACACACTCTCTTCCTCTCACTCCCATCTCCCTCTCCTTTGTG
>OMLP01008013.1:13691-41244 GCA_900302685.1 Spondyliosoma cantharus | reverse complement strand
GTGAACTTGTTTTGTGGGGTTAATTGGTGCTGGCGAGTAAAACACAGAACACGCACATGCACACACACACACACACACACACACACACACACACACAATCATTTAACTTTTGGTACTCTATGTAAAACATTTTGAAGATAACAGGAGAAAAGCCTTTCTATTCATGTTAGTTTCCAATGTTATCAGTGTCTCCTGTGGTCATATGTACATAGGACAGGTGGGTTGCTTTGCGGTGTAAATAAACATGTGTTTTTTTATGGATGACTACCAGTCTTTCTAGTATGTGTAGTTTCCATTATGGAAACTAATGGTTGTGACATTTTGGGTACCTGATGTGAACAAAGCCAGATTAACTTGAAGCTGCTGTTCTCAGTATGTTTATGAATTAAATAACAGATGTAGCAGGCAGCTATCTGTTCAGATAAGAATCTCATAAACCTACTGCACATTACCTGCCCAGAAACAAAACAGACCTTAAAGGAGTGTGAACTTTGGACTTCATCAGGCCCCAAGTAGCCAAAAAAAGAAGTTAAAATAACAAGGAATCTTTTAATGTTTATGAATCAGTCTTAATTTCCTACTGAACAGAATAAAAAAGTTCCTTGTAGTAGTTGTAATGCATTACAATTACTAATAGTAGTATGAAAAAGTAAGAATTGCATTGCATTTATGAAGCTGTAATCAGCCAATATTTGTATGCATTTACAAGAGTAGTTACTGTCATTGAATATTAATCAATCATTTTTTGTGATCAGCAATTTTGGGTTTTAAGTTTTAAAACATTTAATACTTCAGATATACAGCTATGAACTACATAAATGAATGGCAGAATGTCTCTGTTGTGTAGAATGGAGAAAAGACTCAAAGCCCAGGAGAGTTTGACTGTCCGTCTGGATGGGCCTGGGAGGATGACTGGAGCTTTGACATCAACAGGGCTGTGGATGAGAAAGGTAACATGAAACTAAAATATGTGATCAAAAGTTATTTTTAAACGCTAACTGTCTTAACTATGTTTGTGTGTCTGCCCACAATGCTAGGTTGGGAATACGGAATCACCATTCCTCCTGATGATAAACCCAAATCCTGGGTTGCAGCGGAGAAAATGTACCACATCCATCGCAGGAAGAGACTTGTCCGACCACGGAAGAAGATATCTGATAAAACGGCAACTACTGAGGTGAGGAAGAGGTAGAGGTAGATGTGAAAAAGAAAAGATTTGGGAGAGAAGTTACTGTATGAGTGCAGTTTATCATTCTTGTCTTGTTTCGTCTGCAGAGGCGAGATTCAGGGGAAGGGTGGGAGTACTCCTCCCTGATTGGCTGGAAGTTCCATAGAAAGGAGCGCACCTCTGACACGTTCCGCCGCCGCCGCTGGAGAAGAAAGATGGTCCCCTCAGACCGCATCGGGGCCTCTGCCATCTTCAGACTGGAAGGGGCATTAGTGAGTCTTAACAAAAAGTCCCCTGAGAAATATTTCTTAAATGTGTTGCATTCTTAAAATTTCCCCTGACAAGGCAGTTGTCATGGCAACAACAGTTACTTAATGCCAACTGAGTCATATCCTCTCATTATTCTCCTGCATGTGCCTGTTCCTGTCAGATGTTGGCAAAATAACTCAGGAAGTTTTATTTTAGTTGCCCATTGTTGCCCTTAAACTTTATTCAATTTACCCCATACGTTTGCTGTGTTGTACTCTTTTAAGCGCCTCACCCTGCTTTTTGTCAACAGGGGGTTGATGTGGACGACAAGACCAGTAAAAAAGACGCAGCGAAAGTATTTGGTGCCAACACACCCACCGTTTCCTGCCACTTTAGCAGTAAGTAATCTGATCAGATAAAGGCGAGTTTATTTGTATAGCACAATTCAGACACAAGGCAACTCGCCGTGCTTTACAGGCGCATATAAGTTACATTAAAAGGAGTTGCATTTAAAAACAAGTAGGAAGATGTTAGGTGACAAAACATTAAAACAAGTTAAGAAATAAGAAAGGATGGACAAGCTTCTCCAAATCCTGCTGAAACACAAGTCCTTTTATCCCGGATATATTCTTAAGGTGATAAAGCTGATTCCCGGCCAGTCATCATTCTTCAAACGTCCTGACTGGACCTTCTTTGAGATAGCCCTAAACCATGGATAAATACATGCCTAATTAGGAGGTGTACTGTGAGATTACATTGTTTTTGGTTATCTCCCCTCAGGGTCTCACATGTACCATCTGAGAGTGTACGTGTATCAGGCGAGGAATCTCTGTGCCATGGATAAAGACAGCTTCTCAGGTAAAAATAAAGCAAAAAACTTTTGTGTCAGAATAACCAGAAAAAATACAAGTCTAGACAAAGAGGAATACATGACATCTTCTCAGACGTGTTGACAATAAAATAATACCCTGGTCCATTCCAGATCCCTATGCCCATGTATCATTTCTACATGTGAGCAAGACCACAGAAGTCATAAGGGCGACCCTGAACCCCACATGGGATCAAACTCTCATCTTTGAGGACATTGAAATCTATGGAGACCCCCAAACTATCGGCCACAACCCTCCTGATGTAGTGCTGGAGCTGTACGACAGTGATCAAGTTGTACGTATATTTTATCCAAAAAAATGCAGCTATGGTTTCATGGAGTATGTAATCAGGCTTAACTACATGTCTATATTTTATTTACAAGGGTAAAGATGAGCCCATGGGTTGCTGTACATGCCCCATAGTAGTGAAACTGAACCCCAGTGTGGCTGTCAGCCCGAAGCTGCTGTGGTTCCCAGTCACCAAAAAAGGCCGCAGCACTGGGGAGGTACTGCTGGCTGCAGAGCTCCTTCTGAAGGACAAGGTAAAGAAGACACTAAAGAAAGTAAACATACTTTGTTTTAACTTTATGAAACTCTGCTTACGAGGTGCCGCTGTGCTCTGCCCTCCAGGCGAACGATGGCGATCTGCCACTAGTGCCTCCACGACGAGGAGAGAAGCTCTACATGGTACCACAGGGAATCAGGCCTGTAGTTCAGCTCACTGCGATTGAGGTACACCACCAATCCTTCCTGCTGCTGCCAGCAATTATGAATTCCCTTTGTAATCATAACATGATCAGAAAAGACCAGCCCAACCCTGTGATTTTAGCTGTTGTTACATTTGTTATCTGAAACTCCCTTCCTTCCTTTCACTTATCTGCTACCACAGTGTTAGTCCCTTCAGATACCCATAGCTTAAAACAGTGTCTTAATCTGCATTTCGACTGCAGGAACTTCCCAATAGACTAGGGAACTGTGAAGAACCATAAATTCCATCACAGGGACCAAGGTCTATATTAAGCTCCGGGGACATTATTTTACACCCCAGAAAGTCTTTTCAGCAACTTTGGAGTGGGGCTTGAAGCGCGGAACATTTCTGATTTGCAAAGGAAATGTGGGAAGTCAAAGTTTTGTTGTTGTGTAGTTAGGGTTTGAAAACAGACGTCACTTTTTCATACCACTATATACCACATTCATCAGTGGACTAATTTAGCTGAATTGTCATGGGTCTTTGGACCATGGTGGAAACACAGACAACAACGCTGAAGAAACCTTTTAATTCCTTGAAAAGTAGTTCCAGGGACTAAAAGTTTCGGACACACTGGGTGGTAACGTGACTTCACTGTATTTATTTGATCCCAGGTCTTGACTTGGGGCTTGAGGAACATGAAGACCTACCAGTTGGCCACAGTTTCCTCCCCTAGTTTGATCGTCGAATGTGGCGGTGAGATTGTGCAAACTGCCGTAATCAAGAACTTCAAAAAGAACCCCAACTTTCCTGGATCGGTTCTGCTTCTCAAAGTGGTACTATCTCTCAAAATTTCAAGACAAAATATTAAGACACCTTTAAGTGTTTGAATTCTATATTGTCCATATTTTCTTACATGGCCTGTTCTTTGGTTTCTCACCCAGCTTCTCCCCAAAGAGGAGATGTACACCCCTCCCATTGTGCTGAAGGTCATCGACCACCGACCATTTGGTAGGAAGCCCGTCGTGGGTCAGTGCACCATCGACTGCCTTGAGGAGTTCCGCTGTGACCCGTATCGCATTAACAATGAAGTCTGCATGTCTGCTAGAGGTATTTACACAAAAAGAATAGAAACATACACACTCGGCTACATACAGTAGAGACTAATTTCATTCCTATTTCTGTTTTCTTTGCAGTGGCAATGATGTCTGCTGCCCAGGGAGACGTTGTCATAGACATCGAGGAGAGACGCATTGTGAAAACAGAGGTAAATAATGATGCAATCACAAAATGTTGGTGACAATATTTTTCACATCTATTTTTTTCTTACTGATGTGTTTTGGGTTTTCTTTTGTTTTGTTTTCCCCATTTTGCAGCTTCAAGCAGAAAAGGTGAGATCTCCTTTCACAGATTATCCAATGACAGCATCTCTAAAAATACTAAGTTTGGCATTATTTTCCATTGTGTAGGAGGAGGAAGCAGTGGACTGGTGGAGTAAGTTCTATGCTTCTGTTGGAGAGCAGGAGAAGTGTGGGCCTTACCTGAAAAAGGGATACGACAAATTACAGGTAGGGACATGTCATCAGACATTGCCAAAACACAAGAACTGATTTAATCTGTGTTGTACTTTGGGTTGGTTTTAAAAGCTACAGCTAGCTACAGGTTTGGGACCAGATTTATAGACAAGAGTGCACAGTAATCTAAAACAAAGATAAGAATTTTTCCCAGATGAGACCAGTCAAACATGAGGAAGTTCATAGCTAAACAAACGTGGGCGTTATTTGAAAACTTAAAGTAAAGTTTGTTTTAAATGATAATACAAGTTTGAAATTTGTGATTTTCAATCTGTGATGTGGTAATTGTGTTTTTTGGTTTTCAGGTTTATGACAGTGAACTTGAAGAGATTACAGAGTTCCAGGGTCTCACTGATTTCTGCAGCACTTTCAAACTTCAGCGAGGAAAGACCGAAGATGAGGAAGACGATCCCTCTGTGGTGGGAGAGTTCAAGGTAGAGAAATCAGTTTTTGAGGAAGTGTCAGCGTCCTTTTACCTGAACAATTGTGACATGAAAAATCACTGCTGTTGCCTTTGCACAGCTACATTCCTCAGCCTCTGTCTGCCCTCTGGTGGACAATTTCTGAATTTCAACAAAATAGCACGGGACATACTGTAGCTCTTGCAATACTGGTTATGGGAAGATCAAAACAAGGTTATTACTGTAGGGGCATAAACACAGTGTATGCACAGTAATATGTATAGAGCCTGCAGTTTGGTATCTCGGTGGAGCTGTAGTTTGCTGCAGTATGTGGTCCTTTTGGGGCTGGAATCCACATTCAAATTTAATGTTGAAATAAGCCAAGCCTATTCTCAAGAATGCTATAGAGCAGTTGCAGGTTTTGACTTGGGTCATGTAAGTTAAAGGTACGTTTCAACTTGATTGAAAGTTGTATTCAAAATCATAAGTTGGTGGGAGGGCAAAGGAAATGAGGGGTATAAATTTTATGTCTGGAAATAAATAATCTGAAATTCTTCATTTGTTGGACATCAGATATTTTTTGTTTTATTTTTCAGGTAGAATGAAAATCTACAATCTGGTGTTGAATTAGTCAACCCTGTTTGAAAGTAATTATCTTTTCAACGCTATATGACTAACGGTGCTTTACTCTGTGGTGACATTCAGGGCTCATTCAAGATATACCCATTGCCTGATGACCCAGGGGTGCCAGCCCCACCCCGTCAGTTCAGAGAGCTTCCTGAGAGTGCACCGCAGGAGTGTCTGGTCAGGATTTATGTCATACGCGGTATCGACCTGCAGCCTAAAGATACAAATGGCATGGTGAGTTTTGTATGAAGCTCCAACTGAACAGCCACCCTGGCTTAATATATAAATATAACATAATATGATAAAGCTAGTAAAGATTGACGATTATCGATTGAAGCTCCTGAAGTTAAGATCATTTTGTTTTTATTCAGTGTGACCCATACATTAGGATTGCACTGGGGAGGAAATCACTGGATGACAGAGAGAACTACAAGCCAAACACCCTTAATCCAGAGTTTGGGAGGTGAGACAGCAATGTGTGCAGCCACTGAACTTTTTATCTTTATTTCATTCACTCATTCAAGATCATTTTTAACACAAAGGAGAAACAAAAAAAAACATTTGCTGTCCTCCATTTCTGTCCAGGATGTTTGAGCTGTCTTGCTTCATGCCTCAAGACAAGGACCTGAAGATTGCTGTGTATGACTTTGACTTACTGAGCAGAGATGAGAAAGTGGGTGAGACCATCATCGATTTGGAGAACAGACTATTGTCTCGTTTCAGGTCCTGCTGTGGCCTGCCACAGACTTACTGTGTGTAAGTATGCCCACTTTGTGTACACAGTGAACACATGTACAAAGGAGGCCAAGGACTTCTGCTTTAATGTGTTTATCTTTTATGAAGCCAAACCCACAAAGCCACATTTTTCTTTCAGTTCAGGCATCAATCAGTGGAGAGACCAGCTGAAGCCCACTCAGATCCTCGAGCGCGTGGCTAAGGTGAGGGGCATCCCTCCTGCACGCATAGAGGGAGACGGCAGCTCACTGACCTTTATGGGAAAACAATACAACCTGCAAGATTTTGGTATTGCCATTTTTCAATTCATATTTTTATGCTTATAATTACTTAAAAATACTATCGCAATGACAGTGTCTTGTTTTTATACGCCTTGTTGGCTATTTTATAATTATTTATCTGCACCCTATGCTAAGCTATGTGCTCATTGTATTTTGTCCTAATTTTGTCTGTTTGCATTACTTTGATAATAATATGCATCTTCTGCAAAATAATATTCTTTCATCCTCGACTTTTAATATCTGCCATGCTCTTTGCAGAGGCAAACACTGTAATCCACCCACACTTGGGCCCAGCCAGAGAGAGGCTGGCCTTGCACGTCCTCAGAAACCAGGGATTGGTACCAGAGCACGTGGAGACCAGAACCCTGTGCAGCTCCCACCAACCCAACCTGTCCCAGGTTAAGATCACAGCAGAAACACTGCATTCTTTTTGTCATAGAAGTGATAAAGTATGAACCTAATGCTCTCTGAAATTAACCTTTTCATTTTGATGAAGGTTCCCAGTCTTTCAGGTCAAGGTAATACTACGTGCTATATTGTAGGCAACTGGACTCGTTTCAGTTTCTTGAAGTTGTCAAAAAACTTAAACAAGCCCAGCTGCCTACAATATAGCACTTACTTTAACCTTTTGATGTTGTGTGAGAGATTTAATTAAAAATCATCCTTTCCTCAAATGCAGGGGAAAATTCAAATGTGGGTCGACGTTTTCCCCAAGAGCCTTGGTTTGCCAGGGCCTCCATGTGATATTACTCCACGCAAAGCCAAGAAGTAAGAGTCACTCGAAAATAAAATGTTTTATCATAATGCATTTAGGGATAAAACATAATGATATTTTTAAAACAGGTACTTCTTGAGAGCCATCGTCTGGAACACAACTGATGTCACTCTGGACGAAACCAGCATCACTGGAGAAAACATGAGTGACATCTACGTGAAAGGGTGCGTTACTTGTGTCTTAATTGAATCCCTTTTGCATTTTTCTACCCATGGAACTAGCTAATAGCTGATCTGCATTCAACATGTTTCCTAGATGGATGCCAGGTATGGAGGACCAGAAGCAGAAGACGGATGTCCACTACAGATCCCTGGATGGTGACGGAAATTTCAACTGGAGGTTCATCTTCGGGTTCGAGTACCTGCCTGCAGAACAGCTGTGTGTTGTCTCGAGAAAAGTGAGTGAGATCATAGTCCAGGAACAAAACATCACATCATTGATATTCATAACCAAGTCATTATGGCAATTATTTGATGGCAGTAAAAATCTAGATACAGTTCCTCTCTTCTTACAGGAACACTTTTGGAACCTTGACAAAACTGAATTCAGGATTCCTCCTAAACTGACTGTCCAGATATGGGACAATGACAAGTTCTCACTGGATGACTACTTAGGTAAAACAGCATTGTTATTATAGAATGATAAATATACTGGTACAAAGGGAAGGCATTTAGAAGGGCTACTGTTCAAATATAATGATCATTATTTTCTCTCATTATCTATGTTGCAGGTTCAGTTGAACTAGACCTACTCAATCTGATCCCTCCTGCTAAGAGCCCAGAAAAGTGCAACCTCAAGATGTTGCCAGGGATGACGACCTCTGCTTCTTCCAAAATACCACTGCCCAACTCACTCTTCTCCCAGAAGTCTGTCCGAGGCTGGTGGCCATGTGCGATTGAGCAGGATGGGAAACATGTCCTTGGCGTATGCTTATCTCCACAGCACAGTCCTTACTTAATTTTTAGTTTTTGTTTTCTGGTTACTGTTTAAGACCGTGTTTCAAAATTTACAGGGAAAAGTAGAGATGACACTGGAAATTGTGGAGGAGAAAGAGATGGATGAGAGACCTGCTGGGAAAGGCAGAGATGAGCCAAACATGAATCCCAGACTAGAACAACCCAAGTAAGAATCTGAGTCCTTAAAACTAAATTATTTTGTAGTGCTATGAATCTCTTAATGTTAACAATAATTTACATTATGTGAATGTGTCTGTCCTTCAATACTTGACAGCCGCCCTGACACGTCATTCTTCTGGTTTACAAACCCCTGCAAGACCATGAAGTTCATAGTTTGGCGCAGGTTCAAGTGGATTTTCATTTTATCGATTATCCTTCTGCTGGTGATCTTGTTCCTCGGGATCCTCTTCTACTCCTTACCAGTAAGATAGTTAGTTAGTTTGGTGATTGTTTATTGTTATGGATGTTTCATAAACTACCATACATTGTTTTTCACAGTATTTTGTGATCTGCGTGAATTTTAATGTATATTCCACATCCACAGAACTACATCTCAATGAAGATTGTGAAGCCCTTCTCCTAAGAAGCAATGCAGAGACGCTGTCTGCAGAATCTACAGTCATCTTCACTGTTACTTCCCTCAGAATTATGCAAGAACTTCCTCTGCTGATGCCAAAGCAGACTGATATCCAGCACTCTCCTTTCACATAAACAGACCTGTCTGTTTAGATTTTTTGCACTCTCAGTATTGTATTTCATATGTAGTAAATAATCTTTCTTATGTTCAAATTTTGAAAATGAACCAAGAATGTCTAGAATGATATGTTTTAATAAACCATGTTATAAGCAATTTGTTCATATTTTGTCATACTTTTCACACATTTGGGTAAACAACCGAAAAACCGAAACTGAAACCGAAAACTCAATCTTATTACCAACGTGAAAATTAGCAATATCAAAACTAAGTATTCCCTTTGACTGTTTTGTTTATTGGCTAATTAGTACATTCATTAAGTAAAAAATAATCTCATTTCATTTGAAGTGTTACACCAGGCTGTTGAAGCAGAGAGAATTTACAAGACTCAAACTGACAACCTTTTTCTTAGATTAAAAGGATGTATTGTTTTTTCCCTCTATTTGTGTTTAAATGTTTCAATTTTCAATTGTGAAAACTAATAAACAAACATAAAAAGTGCTTTGTTTTAAACAATGAATTACATTCTGAGCTTAAAAGTTCAGACAAAACTGAGTCTGACCCCTTGACACCACTTTTTTTCAAACCTGGTCCCTCAATAAAAGAAGTTGAATAGGCCTGATGTAAAGGGTTAAATCTACATGGGTAGTTTTTTTTAATAGTCATGCAAACATTCAAACAGGCATCACATATTACAATTTAGCTATATGACTGCAAGAAAGAGAAGCCTGAATAGTAATTGTGTATAAACATATAAAACAACAGGATTAAACTAAGCCCAACATAAAGTGTCCTTTTATAGTTTTGTAACTACTGATATACTTATGAATATAGATGCTGAATATATTGTCATCTTTTGTATATAACTATTGCTCTTTGATTGTTTTCTCCACTGTTTAGTCTAGTCATGGCTGGTCATGCACCCCTTGGTTATGTCTCTTTAACGGTTGCACGACAGTAAACTCCTTTTCGACCCATTGCTAGGATACCATCTCATGATCCCGCCTCTTTTTCCAGGAAAAATGTTTTGATTCGTCCGTTTCTTCCTGCCGTCAAGGTGCAGCAGCTGCCTTCAACAATGAAGTGAAAGTAAACCAATAACTGGACGTTTGGAGTGATATGTGATCAGGGGAGAAATGGTTTCATATGAAATAAATAAATAATTATGTAATGCATCTAACTCAGAAGTCTTACACGAAGAGGGAAATGCTTGTAAGTTATATCTCTTCGTTTTAATTGGCAGGGCACTGCTAGCCCGATTTGGTTGAATTACGTTGGTGCTATCTAGAAGAACGGGAGCTAGCGAATAAAAGCTAACGATTAGATGTAGCCAGTCCAAGCTAAGTTAGCTAAAGATGACTTGTTTTTTTCACCCTGTACTCTGCGTGCACATCAAGACAGTAAGCTATCAACTCAATCCCTCGGAAGTAAATGATTGTGCTACTAATAGGCGAGTAGCTTACGTATTTTATCGTGTCTAAAGTATAATGGTGGTTTGGGGATAGTTAGCTAGCTCATTATAGCTCTGTGGAGCCAGCCAAGAGCAGCTTTTCCTCAAGATGTGCTGACAGCCGAGGGTGTGCTTGTTTGTGTCAGAAACCGTAACTAATAAAGTTGCCATAGGCTGGAAGCTGAATCGAAAGATAAGACCAGAAAGTCTAAAAACACCCCAGTAAGTTTTTATTTTACGGGCTGTCCCCACCACAGGTTTGAGAATAGCTTCCATCCACAAACAGACGTAAACAGTACTTTCTATCTGGCTCTATGTGAAGTCCAGTGACACGTGACAACAGGCAGCATGTATCTATGTACGAGTTTTTGACTTGTAAATATTTTTCTTTCTCAAGCAGATCTCTTTGATTCAACTGGTCTGACCTGTGAAAGATGGACGGGGGGATGGATTCTCAAGGAAGGTAAAGCAGTCGAGTTTCGTGTGCTCAAGCTTTTTGTTCAAAGCTGGACACCTTGCGGACTCTACACATAGTTACACTGTTAACAAAGGTGCAAAGTGCACTCTGTAAATGGGGAGGTTGCAACAGTTTGCTCATACTCTGTAAAATCAGCCTGCTAACGAGGTCTTCCCTCACTTTGTTCCTTCTCTGTCTGGCTTCAGTTTGACTTCCGAAGTCAAGCCACAGGATGTCGAGAATGACGTTCCATCAGCAAACCTAACCGATGGAAAAGAGGAAGTCCCCTGTGGAGCCGAGAAGCATGACACTACAAAAGACTGCGCGCTTATGGATAACACACAAGATGAAGCAGCATCTCAGAAGTCGATGGACTGTGGGGTTGCGGGTGGGCTGGATGAATCTGCCCTCGCAGGCAGCCAAAGTAATACGGCTCAAACGCACTGTTCTAATGGGCAGAAGTCTAAGAGGTCCAGTTCACCTGGCCCTCACCCTGTTAAAACGACCTGCGTTAGTGCACACTCTCCAAATCCAAAATTCATCCTCCCTCTCAATAGTCCCATGAAGGTTGTGAGTGCGGCCAGTGATGTTGAGATGCTGAGTCCGGACAGCCCCGTCTCTAAAACCATGCTCGTCAACAACTCTGCAGACGAGGATCATGGTGGTGGTGGTGGTTGCGCAGAGGACTCTGGCGTTGCAAAGGCTCAGGTAATGGACTGTCAGCAGTTTGTCAAAGACTCTGATTCTGGATGTTTTACCAAAGACAGAGTTCATCTGGTAACCACGGGAACCGAGGATGCTGAGATAGCAGAGTGCAGTGGCTCATCTGATATGAGCCAGGACTTAGTCGCAAGCCAGTCAGATGCACTTCTTGAAAGGTAGTGAACATTTCACTTCTCCATACCAGTTCTAGTGTTTTATGACCTTTCCTGTTTTGTGTCCTTGCTTCTCTACTCTCACAGTGTCCTTCAGCAGTTATTGTGCTATATTGACCTGTTCTGATTTTGTTCTGTGCAGTGTGTCATTCGCATTGCATAACATGGACAGAGGTTGGCTGGGGACACCCATAGATGAGCTGAACAGAATGCCCCAATGTGCCCCCCCTTTGTCTCACCTGAAAGTAGTGCCTAACCACACTGTCACAATCAGGGTGAGTCAACAGCCACTGGTTCTGTGTGTGTTCTTTGTAGTAAAGAATACCGCCGCCACAGAAATAATGTGCATGTGGACGTAGCCCGGCCTTGTTTTGTGGGTTGGCCTTTTAAGAGAGAAAAAGTGGGAGAGAAATGTAAATGTAAATAAGGCTGTTCAGATATGGACAGTGGGGATGAGGAAAAGGGAGACAGTTCTGGGCAGAGTGGAGCCATCCTCCATGATCCCCTCAGGGCCTCTTGTCAGTAAAGCTCCTATCAGACTGCATCCTCCACTTTTAGTCCCCCAGGAACACTGTCAGTGCTGCCACTGAGCTAGATTCTGCCCATCACCCCGTAAATCACAAGAATACAGGATTTTTAATAACAGTTGCAAGAAAATCACAACTCTACATTAAAATCAGGACAGCTTTAGTTGTTGTTTAGTCAGCCAGTGACATGTGACTTTTAGTAAAAACAAGTGTCAAACCTTATATGCCCATTATCTCCAAGTGGCTGATTTCTTAAATTCAACATCTACCATATCATGTCCTCAGTTTCAGATGTCTTTAAAAGCAAATTGTTGCATCTTTTTGTTGAACAAAGAGAAAGGAGCCATCTCACTCCTTGCCCCTGTCCTCACAACAGTAACCTGTAAAGACATTGCATTTTCCCTGCCATGTTATTTCCCTGCTACAGACAGATCTCCTCAGAGAGGGAGAAGTTCCTGTCCCGTACCCCAGCAAGTTTAAAGATGCGTGGGATGATGTGTCCGTGAAGATGCCCTGCTCTGAGAAGAATCTGTTTCCTATGGAGACTGAGGTAGAGAAGTCCATCACAGCTTTGCTTTCGCTTGTTTTTTAGTTGCTGTGAAAACTGCGTAGTAAAAGCAATCGGTCTTTTTGTGTGTCCTGTAGGATGGCGGTGGCGTCCAAAGTCGGTGGGAGCTGATCCACACTGCCTTGCAGGGAGGGTTCAAGAGTTCTCTGGATGTTCGGGTCAGTCAAATGATACCAGGCTGAACATACTGAGTCATTGCGAAGACAGATACATCTTTAAACAGCTTTGTAACATGTGAAATGAATTGCATGTGTAATTACATTTTTTTTTGTCCGCACGACTACATCAGATCCTTTTTAAAAGGGGGCTCATTGTCTTCTCCCTCCTTTTAATGTTTGGAAAGAAAGCCGGAATATTGTGCATTTAATCTCTCATCTCTTAAGGACTGGGAAAGAAAGACTGTTGCTCAGTTCAAATCTCTGTTCTGGCACTTCCTACTCCATGATCACTTAGCTGAACCCACCATTAACTTTATAGATGAGTGACCATAGAGAAATCGACGTTTGCAGATGTATGTCTGAGCAGTCATACGTCATCATTTTGGCGAAATGCTTTGTGTTCACTAGTGTTGTTGCGATATCAACACGATTTCTTGAAAACATTGTTTGCATAAAATTTTAGATTTTTTATTTAAAGCTGAATAGAACAAGGCTTGTGTACTGTGTGTTAAGCACAACTGCATGTAAGTTGATTTACTTGACTATAGCCAGAAGAGTGGGAGGATGTGGGCTTATGTGGGCACTGCAACATTGCGTGTATCAACACTGTGGAAAATTATTATACAAATGGTTTCAAATATTCAGAATTGGTATGTATCAATATTTCAGTATTTTTGACAACACCGGTATCTACATGATAGTGGGAGACTCATTTTGGAGAACACAGTATTTTTTGGTGGCAGGGCACCCTGGTACTGATTGAAGGTGAAAACAGCAAGTACAGATGTCTTCTCAAATTTACCTTTCAAATGTTGGTATTGTAATAGAATTTGAACGTTGGCTCATTTGACCAGCATGCCTTTGATACTGGAGAAGTTCTGCTCATACGGTCCTCAAATTGCACTGTCAAAATACAAAACATGTTCCAGAAACGACCACATGGTGGCAGAATTTGCAACGAATATTGCTTGTGACATCATGTAATAAAAAGTAGACTTGTAATCTGTGTTCCTCAGTATTTCTATGCATACATTTTTATATGTTTAAAATAGTCTTGTATGAATAAATGACTCCAAATTCTCCTTTTCAGGATGCAATATTGAGATACAACACAGCCCATGCAAAGAAATGGGACTTCACTGCCCTGAACCTTCTGTGCACAGAGGTAAGCTTTCCAAATCACAAGTGTTACCTGTTTAGCATTGGCTGATATTGAAATAATACAGGAAGATTAAAACAGTTTGCTTCAAGTGTACTAACCGTACCATATAAACAAAACATGCCTCAGGTATGCTTCTTTGAACATGAAGCATATGACATTTGAATTCAATGTGTTTGGTGGGAAACCTCATTTATAGAAACGCTTAAACACTTCCATGAAACATCCTTTGATTTTTTTTCAGATTTTTTAATTGGCAGTATAACAGGCTTTCCTATTTATAATTATAGAGCATGGAAATATAAGTACCTCATTAGTGAAATACAGCCAGTCGTGTGTATCAGCACCTGTAAACTTTGCCTCATGGATGCTGCCAGTGTTTGTTTAACTCAACATGATTTATTATGTCTTTAAAATTTACCTTAGTGAAGAATGAAGCTGATACTAAACTAGAGTTGTTATCGCAGAGGGAGCCTGCTTTTCTCTGTTTGGCTGCGAGCCCATCAGTGTGACTCGTCCCCTCCCCGTACCTGGGAGTCTCACGGGAGCAAATAGGCATCATACAGTTAGGACAGCTGAGCACAGAGCATGGCGGCAGCAGCTGTTGCAGGTGAACCGGGGGGATGTCTTTCTCTTTTTTCTGTCTCCTTCCTCCTTCTCTTTTAGCACTTCTCATCCTCTGTTCAGACAGTTACGGACTGTGATTACGTACCTGTTGTTGGAGAAACTTCTTCCCATGTGGAATGAATGTCTTTCATTGTTATGAGATTACTTATTAAAACTGTCCTATAAATTAAGTCAATCTTTTTGCAGAATTCCTTCCTTAAATGTTTTAGATACTGTATTAGTAGCGATGCCTGCCTACTGGCAGTCTACTGACTTCTAAGTGAGGCTACGTATAGGCCATATTACCGCCAAAAGTGACCAAAAACATAGAAGAAGTTTGATAGCAAACCATTTCATCTAAAAGCCTAATTTGGTTACCGCCATTTAGTAAAGAATGGAGTCTATTGTCAGAGTCTCTATGGGGGAGTTCATGTCTTAGTTGGAGCTATTAGAAACAAGATCAGTATTCTGATGGAGCTTTTACAATCAAGTGGGAACATTTGGTACCTGTTATAGTCCAGTCAGATTGATGTTAGAACCCGATGTTCGTCCGCTGTCATCACTGATTACTCAGCTAAATTCAGCATTCCAAAGTGGTCTTTTCCCCCCCATCTCTCTCTGAAATAATTTCTCAAAGTAAAGCAGAGAGTTCGGCAGATCAATAGCCGCCCAAGCCTTTTTATAGCTTAATCCAATTTAATTAAAAGGTCCCATTAAATCTATAAGGATGCTGAGTAAAGCCAGCCAGAAACTCGCCCTTCCAGGAGTCCGTTGCGTCAGCAGCTTCATCCAATGTCCTGAACGCAGTATTTCAGCTGATTTTAAAATGTATTTTTTGGTCAAGCGTTCTGCAAAGGAGGGGGCTGCTCGCAAGAGAAGGACGGTTCAAGGTTTGAACATTTTAAAAGTGAACGGAACTCAAAATATTATAATAAATGCAATAATGAGTGAAAGTGATGCATACGACACTGGTTGTGTCTGCTTGCTGTCAGTTACATTTCTATCAGTTGATGGATGCGGGATGAGGAAGCGTTCAGAGCGTCATGTGGCAACACATGGAGCAGGAATGATTAACAGCTGCCGTTCCACAGCAGACATGCACCATCTTCAGAGATTTATCTTTCACACGAGGACTAATGTGGTGAAGAGTCACATATAATTGTTAAGGCATTCTTCTTTGACAAACCAATTGATCAGAAATCAACAGAATTACTTTTACTGCTTCTGTGCTCATACTTCTCTTTTTTTTTTGTGTAAATTTTGCTCCCCTTTATGCTGTAGTTTGAATCCTGACTGTTGTACTCCTCGGCCAATAGCACCTAATTAAATCTGTAGCAACATTCGTGTAGCACTGGGGTAATTGTCAAGAGGCGCATTGCCCCTGGGCCAGTGATTGACACTCCGCTTAACGTGTAATAGCCATGGGGGAGAAAAACGGTTATCCAAATTAGGGCTTGTCTGTAAATTGTCTTAGAGTTTCTCCCCTGCCAAATGAAACTGTCACTGTGTCACTTTCGGATGAATGTCTGAGCGCTGAACGGGAAACCAGTCGAGGAGTGAGTACAGCTGATGTTCCAATAGTACATGAACACTCAGCAGCATGGAAACAACCAACGGTGGGATGAATTATTTAGATTCTTTACTTGAGTAAAAGTACAAATACAACGCAATGAAAATACTCCACTACAAGTCCTGCATTCAAAAACTTTCTTGAGAAGAGGTATTTAGGTATTATCAGCTGAATGTATTCAGGTATTCATCGTTCAGTAAAATGTACCCATGTCATGTTTTGCTATTACATATAATTTTTTTGGATTAATGTTACTGTTACAGCAATGCATCATATTCTATCAGACCATCATATGTTCTGTCCTGTAACCACATGTCTCTAAAACGTTTCATGAGCTCAGAAGAACAGCCTGTTTTCAGCATTGCGACGATGTATTTTCCAGGTAATCCAAGAGGGTTTTTAAGTGCTTTATTTTAGTTTAAGGAGTAGGAGAATTTTCTCAACCCATAAAGGAACACTTTTCATCCCTCAGTTTATCGCAAACATTCAAGTTCACAATCGCTAAATTGGGAAAAACACGATTTTCATCAAATGGGAATCAAAGAATGTCATCCATCAATCCACATCTGGATGCTCAATTATGGCAAAAATCATAATCGGTATCGTTTTGGTCGATACTGACATTGACAACATCAGCTCTGGAAACATGCATGCATGTATTGAACTTTAAAAAGAAACTTCAAAAACAGTTGCTTTTCCTCTAAATACAATTCAAGTGAAAAACAAGGGGAAAAGTCTTATAATAAGCATAATGATGTAATATAGTAGAAAAAAGTTTTAATATACAATGTGTATTATAATGTGTTTTTATTTAGTATTTAAAATGAGAGCAAGGACTACTAAAGCACAACACTTGGGTCCTTTTTGGCTGCTTCAAGCACCGACACATAACGGCACCGGTAGATGCGCGAGTGGCAGCTAGCTTTACCAGATTTTCACAACTGACCACTCACTTGACCACAATGATCTGAACTACACATGCCACGGCCTGGCTGAGCCTGAGACTGGCCTTTAAAGGACGGGCTAAAGTGCACTGATGTAAAGGAAACGGTGCCATTGCTGAATGTCTTGTTGCATAATAATCATTTTATAATGGGAAGCTGAAACTTTAATTGACGATACAATTTGAATAATCACCTAGTCCTGTTATAAAGTAGTGTAGCTGAATAAAAAGTGCCACACTTTGCTTCTGAAATGTGGTGGAGTAGAATCATAACGTTGCATGTATGAGAAATACTCAAGTAAAGTACAAATACCTCCAATCTGTAATTGAGTATTGCGCAGTGCTTAATTCATCCCCTTAGTGGCAACAAGACACGTTCCCCCTCTCACGTGTGTTCTTCCTAGTTTGTTTTGTTTCTGTCTCTCTCACACAGTTATTCTGAAAATGACTGAAATGCCAGAGTTTGACACTAAATACATCGAAAAACTTCCTAAGAGGACCGCTAAATAAAAATGTGAAATAAGGACTTGAGCTGCCAGGGAAATGAAGATAACCTGTAAAGACCAGAATGGATGGTAGCTCAGAGTGTAATCCATCATTAGCCTATGCAGCAGTACATCTGGACTGTCCTGCTGGAGCTCAGCTTGTCGGATGTATTGATGTGAAAGGTATAGTTTGCGTGTGTGCAGCCTAACCTGCGTGTAACCCTTGTGGCTGGCTGCTGTAGCTGTGGAGGGGCCGGGGATATCATCTTTCCACCCTCGTCCTGCCGCATCACCAACTACCATCTATTAGTCCCACAGGAGCGCTTTATGATGCCTGCCAGCTCATTACTTCTGACAGCATTTAGTCAGACCTGCTCTGCAGCCATATAAATGCCCCCCGGCCAAATCACCAACCAAAGACTTCCTGTTGAAAATCAAGCCACCCTGCCACTCTCCCCACAATTGGTCATTTGCATTTGCTCCGGAAGGTCCATTTAATCAGCGTGAGCTCCCTTGCTCACCTTGATAGAATAAGGCAAGTGATTGATGACAGTGACATTCGAAGCCAATACGCTCATAAGTGATTGCGTTGTAAATCTAGGCCTATGATGGAATAACTGGGTGTTTATTTTAGAGGGAATTGCAGATGGATGCTGAGGTAAGCTGCAGGCTGAAGTATGGATGCCTCGGCCGTGGCAGGCTTGCTCACAGATTGATGGTGGTTTCTTTTGAAACTGTGTAGTGAGTAGCTCTGCAGCATTTCTGCTTCTTCTTTCACTGCTGAAGTGTTGGAATTATAGATATCTGAGGAGTGAGAGTTCACCCTAAAACTGCAGTAAACCTGAACCTAACATTTCCTTCACTGACACTGAGTTTCCTTTTAAGATATGAGAGAACTGAGACTGGTACTGGAGATATTGGTTACTGGTATTGGGTTATGACCTCAGCCATACTGTCAAAATGTTATTATATCATTCAAACTGTTCATCAAGTTGTTGGCTGCTCCTCATATATTTCGATGCCATTCTGCCTCTGTCTTAACAAGACAATACCAAACCCTGAAAGTAATTGCTGCAATTATTAAAAAAGGGAACTACACGTTGAGCTCCCAGGTTTCATTGGCTTCATACACTTCATTTCGTGATAGTAGAAATGGAGCTAATGTGGGGATGGTTCTTCTTTGCTAATATTTTTACGTGTCTGTTTTCCAGAAAGTTTAGGAACGGAAATCCAATGTAGAAATGTGAGAAACTTAACAAGAAATCCAAAGTTTGAATGTACTAAAGGTCCGGTCTGTAGGATTCAATGACATCTAGCCATTTGGTTGCAGATGGCGACCAATTTAGTACATGTCGTCTCAACCTCCCCTATGGCAGCTGCTAAATTTGCAAATAAAATAAGCAAACATAAAAGGCCCTCTCTAAAGCCAATGTAGGATTTGTTAGTTCTGGGCTACTGTCGAAAGATGGCGGTGCCACATGGCTGATTTCACACTCTACTATTTTTCATTTCTGCCAATAGATCCTCCTAAATCCTACACAGTGGACCCTTAATTGAACCAAAAGTTTTCGGTTGTTTGTTTGTCTCACTTTGTTTATCTGTATGTTCACAAGAGAAAGAAGGAATTGCCAATATAACAGTGAGATGTAAAATGTCAAAAGTAGAATTAAAAAAAAAACTTCAATGTTTGATTTAACTTATACTTAACATTTTGAAGAGAAAATTCAGTGGTGTTACAACCCAGTATGTCACTTTAGATCTAATCAGTCACTCTGACTGCTGGCTCTGAGTAACTGCCTGCCTAACTAGGCAGTCAGCTCCACAGAGAGATCCCATTTAACAATACTTCTGCTTCAGTGTCTCTTTTTTTTCCCCCTCTCTCTTCTCTCTAGTGTCTTGAGCTTTGTGAGGCACAACACCTGTTTGAGGTCGTACTACCAGCCATGGTTAGCCTTGCACTGAGTGCTCCTCGCCTCTGCACGTTGGTAAGTGCACTTCACTGTGACTGTGAACATGGACGCAGTGTATGTTTAGGAGTTGTGTGAGGAGTTTGAAAGGTGAGCTGTTGCAGTACACTGGGTTTTCTGGTTTAAAAAGTCAATCAGAATATCAAGGACCATCATTGCAACTGACCAATCATAGATAGATAGATTGATAGATAACTTTATTAATGCCCGAGGGGAAATTAGGTCATCATAGCAACAAGTACATTCAAGTACAAATACAATCAAAATACAAGGGCAGAGTACTATATAAGATATACAAAAAACAATAATGTACTATATACAATAAAATACTAAAGTATTTATAAAATAAAATACTGAGGTAAATAAAACAAAATGCTGAGGTATCATGGAGTTAAGGTAAGTGGAACATAAGCTGCAAGAGAGTTTTATTAACATTAATAACAATTTAAAGAGCAAAAATGATTTGTGTGTTTTGGAGTGAGTGTTATAAAGCCGTTCCTTTAGGCAAGTGGATCAAGTGGATCATGTGGATCATGTGGATGTTATGTCATAGCTCCACGACATCAAAATTAAAATTTCTCCAGGTCCGTCATTTCAAATTACAAAAAGCGACGACGTCTGCATCCGTAGCCAGCCGCTGTGGCGGAATGAGTTGATAACAGGACATTCACCACCTATACCTATAATACAGTGATACCGGATTGTGCGTTATGGTATATAGGAGGAAGGATGGTAAGTGTGTGCAGTCAGCAGGAAGGAGAGGCAAAGGGTTAGACGGTGGATGTTATACAAGATGAGCTCATGAGTTACAACTGCTACATAATGAATGCCGCTTTTTGGTCCATATCAAGAAGTGGTTCATTAGAAAAGAGGGCTGAGAGAGGGAGAGGTCTGTCTCATGTCCAGTCATCCGTCTGATATGTTATGCTTATGAAATTTTAAAATTCTGTCTTTTTCCTCGGATTTCCACTCCAGCCATTCCTCCTCTGAGCAATACATTTTGAGAAACGGGGTTTGATATATCACCCCCGTTATCTCAGAGGCCCTCGCTTTAATTCACGGTAAATGGGGCTGATCCATGTCACAGATCTTTTAAATGTCATCCCCATCTGTCTTCATGTTCAGCCTCTGTCATCAATTACAGCGATGTAAGAAATCTAAGTTTGGTATTTTTGTAATTCAGTTGTCATTTTCACTTTAATTTAATAAAGATAATTCAGTTCCTACTCTAGGCAGGATAGGAAAACCCCTCCAGTTGTTACTGGAAACAGAAACCAGGAGCAGCATGTCACGGATGCTCAGGTTTAAGTAAAGCAGGGAATTTCTGCTCCAGATCTCACCTCACGATCATTTGTAGCGGCTGGATAATGAAGCTTTCTGACTCTTCGCTTTGTTTTTGCAGTATTAAGCGTCGAGGCTAATGTTTATGCGTGTGTGTGTTATTAGAGTCGTCATTGATCTGCTAACAGGGCAGCCTTGGGAGGCTCTTTAGCCCTAATCAGTGAAGATAGATGGGCCCCGTGTGTCTGACTGAACGAACCTGGGGGAGAGCAAGAAAACCAGGACCTTAATTACTACCACCCATTTACCTAATGGAACTCTCCTCATCTCTTCTGCTTGCTAGATTGCTAAACTAATTATCTACCCGCACTCACCATCAGACCTACAGTACTGCACCCGTGTAACCATGTGTGTTTCTCTCTCATCTCTACCTTTACTCTGTTCTCTTTTTTGATTCCGATTTCACTAACTTTTTCTTTCTGTCTTCCTCTGTGTAGCCAATTCCCCTACTGAAGTCAAGGATGAACCACTCCCTGACTATGTCTCAGGAGCAAATAGCCTGTCTTCTGGCCAACGCCTTCTTCTGCACATTCCCCCGACGCAACTCCCGCAAGTCGGAGTACTGCAATTATCCTGAGATCAATTTCTACAGGTAAATGCGCAACCCTCCCTGGCAGGAAAACCGGAGAGACACAAAAACAACGATTGGTAGCTCACTGGGGTAATTGAGTCGGCTGATGTTGTTGGTGTTTTATTCGCAAAATTGCCCCTCGCGTCTTTCAAAGAGTCTCTTTTGAAACCATTACTTTAAGCAGTACACTGAGTTTATCCTAAACTCTGATATTGATCCTAAGTCAGCCTCATTTGGTCTGAAGAAGTGTACTATGCTGTCAGACGGGTGCACGATTGGACTTATCGGCATCATTGTACTTTTTTTCCGGTCCTCACTGATTTTGGAACCTCCCAAGGTTTTATTGGCATGATAATAATAACAGAGTCAAGTTCTCTCAGAGTGTTTTCAGTAGTGTCATGATTTCCATAAGGGGGCACTACAGCCTTGGAAACCCCTAATACATGACTTCTATGTTTTTACTCAGCTATTACTAATTAGGTGCCAGTAAGTTAACACAGAGTAATATTTAAGTTGTGTCACCTTACAGACCTGAGGGTAGGACTGTGGGCAGAGAAACTGCTGGAGCTCCCTGTTTCTGTGATGTGTTTTTTGTGTGGGAGGGAGGTCCAGAGTAGGAGTGTTAAATTGGTGTTGTCTGTTTCTACCTACTCAGAACCAGTGGCCTGTTAAGAAAGCCTGGGGTGGCTAATTGAAACAAATTGTCTTGATGGACTGTTTTAAAGTGCACATCTATCCATTTGTCTCATCCTCATGATCTGGAGGTGTCACTATATTTGGAACGGGGGGGGAAGGGATGCATGAATGCAATCAGTCTATACACGATGGCTGTTGGACCCTGTGCTGTACTATTGTAACATGCAGACAGGAAAGGAGGATCTTCACAGGTTCTTAAAAAATATATATATATATTTTCTCAGTATTATGCTGTAAATAATATGCAGATTGTCTAGAATCTGTCTTTTGGACATTGACATCTTCGTATATTTTTTGTTACAGATGATTGCCGTTAGAAAGTTGAGATGCATGTGTGAGGTGGGCTGGGTTACAGAGATTTTGTAACCAGCTGGATTGCTATATTTATAGATTGCAGGCACCTGAGTGCACACAGGACATAGTCCAGATATCACCTCAACTCAATTTCCCTGTAGTTCTCCTCATTAAGGATGTGTGTATGAACCTCTGTGCCTGACATACTCGAGATGTTAGTTTGGTAATACCTTATTGTGATATCGCTCACACTCTTTGTGGAGCATAAAGGGTAGGTTTAGTACCATATAATTTTGACATTCCCTGCAATCTGCATGGGCCCTAGCTGCTATTCAGAGTCTAATTAGCCATCTGCTCTCCCCGGGGGGGGGTCGAGCAGTATTATTTTATGAATCTCAGGGGATGGCCATTGTATCTAAACCACAGTCTCACAATCGGTCATCATTGAAGTTGCATGATATCTGCGTCCACATCAAATGCTAGTGGCAGGCAAAGTAAAGAGGCCTCCCTAATAATGTAAGCATTGATTCCAGTTGCAGGGGCTGGCTGTTTGAGACCCATGCCGGCACTTGGTCGCAGGCACTCAGGCCTGCCTTCACTATCAGCATTTCTGCCGGCAGCGAAATCCAGGAAAGAGCAAGAGGGGGAGAAAAAAAAAAAACCTTGGTGTCTCTGAGAAGATGAGACAAGACAACCAGTGCAGTCTAAAATGGGCCCTGGATCGTTACTGGCCCTCCCTTTTCCCCCTGTAATTGAGGGAGTGTCCGTCACTTTGCTTATCGTCTACAGTAGCGCTCTGTCTTGGACAAGCAGAGCAGCTAGCAATCTGCTGATTGCTGTTTTGGCAGAACTGTCAAGGTTTGTCCTCCGTTAAGTGATGGATAGATTCGAGGGGGCGGAGAGAAGGCAGACTTATCTCTTTAGCTTTTGTTTTCCTCTGTTTGAGAGGAAATGACATGGGAAACCCGTTTAACAGTTTAGTTAACAATGAAAGCTCGTTATTGAGAAACGAAGCCGCTGTTTTTGTTTATAAACTCAGTGACCACGAGATGGCCAACCTTGTTTGCCAGGAAGCAGTGTAATTGGAATGGTAAAATTGTCAGAAACCTTCTACTGCTGCAATTTATACAGTGTAGTAAGTAAGGGTACAATGTATAAGAACCATATCAATGCAATATATTTAGTGGCTAAATTCTTGATAATCAGTTGGCCCTCTGTCTTCAGCAAGATTTAGTGCGACTATACTGGAAATCTCACGCTCATCCACTTCTACAGTCTCATATTCAGGATATCCTCCAGGGTACATTTTGCCAAATTGACACTGACTAAGGGGATTGGGTGGGGGGTTCACAGAGCATGAGTGAGGGACTGTGTAAGGAATGAGAACAGTGGGGGGAAATATACACTACATGCAGGAATTACCTCATATATTTTTTTTCCTCACTGAAGGCCTTTTAATTTGATTTGCACCCTCTGTTTTTATTTCTTTTCTGGCCTGGGCAGAAAGCATCAGGAGGGAAAGTCTGATTAGTCATCAGCTTAGGTTGCTTTTAATGAAGGAAGAGTTCCAGTATGGGCTGATTTAAGCTCTCTCTCTCTCTCTATCTCTCCTTCTCTCTCCCTCCTCTCTCCATCCACCCTAGTTTTTATGGCAACTCTGAGGAACTGAAACACGGCCTCGGGCGGTGCCATTGTATGAAGGATGGAGGTAGATGGGAGAGACATCATGCCAGTTTAAAAGCTTGACCTCACTCGTGACATGCCATCGCATGGTTGTGCAGCGAGCTATAGATAATGACTGAGCGTGAACCGTTGCATGTCTCTCATCTGCTAAAAAACACAATAAAAAAAACACAATATAACGGAGAATGTGTTATGAACTCAAATCCTCACGCTTTTTCCGTTTCAGGTTATTTGAAGGTTCTTCATCGAGAAAAATTGAGAAGTTGAAAACTCTGCTGTGCTACTTCAGGAGAGTTTCACAGATCAGTAAGCATTAAAAATATCCCGCATGATGTTGCTGCAACTGTTTCTCTGTAATGCTCCTCATGTTTTTCAGTTATTGAAAATGTTTTGATTCTTATTTATTTTATTTTTTTTCAAGGGCCCAATGGTCTTGTTACATTCACAAGACAAATATTGAGCAACCCTCCGAACTGGGAAAGGTATTACTGTCTATTCAACTATTTCATGAGTTTAATGATTTGATCACTGCAAAATATGTGTGTATACTGTCGGATGTATCGATATCGGAAACTTTTACACTCTAATGTCATCTGCGCCAAAATCAGCATTTCAATGGCAGTCTACTTTTCAACCTCAGTTGAGGTGACAGTTCAAATTCCATCATGGCCAAAATCTTTCCACCAAATCAACATGGGGGATGTCTTCTTCGTAGCAGGGAGAGGAAGTCCTGAACAGTGACAACGTGCAAAATTTGCATTGTGCAGAACATCTCTCAGGAAATGGAAGAAGTCGATACAGTTGCTCTAAAATATTGACTAGAGAGGTTTCTGATTTGTATTAATTCATTTTATTTAAACATTTGGATCAGTTTACACAGTTTAATCAGTCAATTACACATTCAGACAAGAGCTATTTCTTTCAAAGGCATAGATTTTCATTAGTGTATGCAAAAGTTGCAGCTTAAACCCTTTAAAAGTGAAATGAGTATATTATGCCTGTACAGTTAATTACCCATTGGTTAAAGTTTGGCTAATTTGTTTGTGCAGTTCCCAGACTCAGCTGACACGCCTACATATCACATGTGAGGGGACCATTGAGGACGATGGATACGGGATGCTGCAGGTAGGAACTCCCTCACAGTTTTGCATCTAATGCCAGCGCCCCTCAATCACTGGAAAATGACTCCTTTTTGTAACAGTGGCATCACACACATACATTTGTTGTCATATTCGATGTAGCATACATGTTTTGTACAGGTTGCTGAAGTCGATCCAGAAAAAACACGACTTCCTTTTATCTTTCAAAAGTCAGAGACTCCACTGGTTGTCTTGAGTATTTGTCGACCACCTGCAGAAAATCTAAATCGGGTGTATATTTTTCAGCATATCTGTGAAGGTTATTGACTCTGTGTCTGCATTGATTCACCCCATCTCCTCAACCCGCCCGGTGTTCCAGGATGGCTGTTGCATTTTTTATTTTTTTTTACCCTGGCTTGACAGCTGACGTATACACTTGAGTAGTTCAGAGAAGCAAAGGGTGGAGGAGAGGACCCTGGGGTGGGGGATGAGGGAGAAAGAGGCGCATGGATGAAAGGATGACGCGGGTGAGCCATCAAGCCCAGTGGGCCAGGAGTCCTGCAAGAGGATTGACGGCTACCTCAGTGGGCTGGGCACTGGTTGAGCTTCGATAGGGCACAGTGGGCTGTCATTCTGTCAGGAGGTGAGATTGGAGGGTGAGGGGGGGGCGAGGTTAGGGGTGAACCAGTGAAGGGGTAGCGGAGTTGAGCGACTGTTTAGACAACATGCACACATGCACATACAAACACACTCACTGTCACACAGATTGACGTAGCTGTGGGCCAGTGAGCAGAACCTTCATCCCTGACAGGCTGTCTAAATAACAGCATTGTTACTGAATGGGCTGTCCTTTTTTATATGCGACAAAAACAAGGAGTGGGCTCATGTGGCATGAAGCTCCAGCATCATGAATGTCCTACAAGTCCCAGAAATCGCCACAAGCAGCTATAATTCTATGGTGGCCTCGTCAGTACCAGTATATCAGTGTATATATTGACGTAGCATACTCTGAAGCGACACTGATAAACTATAGCTATGAACAAGTTTACAGGCAGGCGGCCAACTGATCATCAGCGATCAGTTCCCGCCTCTGGTTGGTCCCCATTGTTAGACTTAAGAATGACACATATTGAGGGTGACTGAAAGACGATGGGCTCATCCCTTGTTTAAAAATGAAGGCCTTCAGCCAGGTTTTGTTGCACTGCTCTGCTCTGCTCACCATTGATTGTAGATCAATCAGTGCTATTTGCACCATGTCTTTGGCTTTCTAGTGCATTGTTTTGTTACAGTTTCCTGATTTGATTATTTACAAGCAGGAAGCAGTGCAGTGCTCCTCAGACATTCATCTGTGTTAAATGACCACAGCGGGTGACAGATGATAGGGAGACACTAAGAGATTCATTTGTTCCAATCATGGGAGCGACGGTAGCTAAATCTCACAGTTCTTCTCAACTGCACTGAATGGACAGGGCAAAGGGCGATATAATAACATCACTGAATCCATCGATTGTTTTCTATGGTGAATGTGTGGCCTAGCTAATCACTTTAGAGCCATTTTAACAGTTCAAGGATGCTCGAGAGTGACGATGAAAGCGGTTGAGAGTAGATAAACTCAGTGTGCCATTTTGGTTTACTCCTCTTATTTATTTTGTTTTCATTCCATTAGGTGGACTTTGCAAACAGGTTCGTAGGTGGAGGAGTAACGGGACACGGACTGGTCCAGGAGGAGATCAGGTTCATGATCAACCCTGAGCTCATTGTCTCTCGCCTCTTCACTGAAGCTATGGAATACAATGAATGCCTCATCATCACAGGTACGTGGTCGCGCACACACACACACACACGCACACACACACACACACAGAGATCATTTTCTACCTTTAGGTTCTGCTCTTTATGGCATTAAATAATGAACCTTTTGAACGATTTTGATTTTTACCTTGTATGTACGGGTCTTTCATTTGACTAAAGCTTCTCCCTTGCAGTTTTCCTGTCTTTGCTTCACCTGTTAATTGAAAAATTGATTAAAAGAGAAATGTATTATCCACAATGGTAAAATTGTGGCTTGAGATTTTTTGACACAAAACATGTATTACAGTAACTTTAG